>JAQQSS010002042.1:0-14231 GCA_028646465.1 Rhinoceros unicornis | reverse complement strand
AGGGAGTCATATATATGGTGATGGACAAACAAGTGGGCACAAGGGGTGAAGGGAGTCATATATATGGTGATGGACAAACAAAATTGTACAACCCAAAATTTCACAATGTTAGAAACCATTAAAACATCAATAAAAAAAAAAAAGCCACAGTAAATTCTGTTTACTCTGAGAATGGGGACTACCCAACTCTCCTATAAATTCCATGTGGGACACCCCAGATCAAGAAGCTGATATGTTTCATATGCAAGCCATGCGGAACTGGCGTTATCATGAGCAGGATGTTCACTTGCTGAATATGCCTGTTACCCAGGCCATGGTAAATGCTGTGGTTAAGGGCTCCTGTCACACGAGCACTCCATATAACCTTATCATTTCAAAACTGTGAACAGTTGTGGAAGCCTTATAGAATTTGCTATCTCAGCTCCTCCTCATAGACCTTAAAGATGCTAATAGAAACATTAGGTTAGTTAACAAGAGAATGAGAAGAGGCTCAGGGGAGAGTCAAAAGACTCCTCTTAACAAAGTCGAAATTTTTAAATGGTTATTAAGAAATAAAGTAAATAAAACAAATATTGATAGAAGTAAAACAAAGAGGAAACAGAAAAGGAAGAGCTATGGGGCTCGTACCAGCAAGGTGGAAATCTTAAGATGGTTATTAAGAAATGGGATAAACAGGGCCAGCCACAGTGGCCTAGTGGTTAAGTTTGGTGCACTCCACTTCAGTAGCCCAGGTTCAGTTCCTGGGCATGGACCTACACCACTCATTAGAGGTCATGTTATGGTGGCAGCTCACATGCAAAATAGAGGAAGATTGGCACAGATGTTAGCTCAGGGCAAATATTCCTCAGTAAAAAAGAAAAGAAAATGGTATAAATAAAATGAACATTGATGGGGTCTAAAACAAAGGTTTTAATATAGCCCTAGCAAAGGTTGGGCTGGGCAAAGAGACCCTCTGTTGGTCTCTCAACATTAAAGGACCCCAAACAAGTTGACTCTATTTACCTTAGTATGTAGAAATTTAGAAAGCCACAAGGCAGGGCTTAGAATGAGACATCCGACCAACAATCACTTGGGGCAGTGTTCAGGCTGATTAATCAAGGTAAAGATTGACAAAAGGGCCTGGGTCCCTTGGCTCCACCCTCACAGGAGGTGGAGAAGAGAAATTCCCAGGACTCCTTGATACAAACTGTGGCACAAAAACTCATTGATGAGACCCTGACTTGGGCTACAATTAGATTGAGAGAACATAAAAATGTAATGATTGATAGAATTGTGAATGTTGTAATGTTTAAGTAGGCATTATGTAAAGAGGTCACGTCTTTATCTGAATGTTTTATGGGAATGAGTATTACATCTAGCCGAGGAACACTTCCCTATGTAGTTTTAGAAAACCAAAACTTGTCAGTAAAGTCCTAATAGAGGCTACAGTTAGAAATGTAAAAGTTGATGGAATTATTAAGATAGAAGTTGGTGGGGGAATTGGTATGTTTGAACAGGCTTTATATGAAATATTTCCATTGGTTTTACCTGATTGCATTATGGAGATGGATATTTTCTCTCATTGGGCAATACTTTCCCTACCAAGTATTATAAAACAGAAGGCATATAAGTCTGCCCTGCAAACAATATTAATTGGACATGCTAAATGGAAACCAATAAGATCACCCAAGCCCACATAACGTAGAATAGAAGCTGCGGTGCTGGTAGGGACAAAATCTTTGTGTGATAGCCTTATGTGGATCATAGACTGGGGCTTATGGCAAAAACTTGTGAACACCTTTCCATGACAACTATTGGAACTTTGGACTAAAAAAATTGAGACACTCTAATGAGGATGGCTGTGCTCAGAAGAGTTCCATAATAAAGTAGAAATGATTTACACAGGACTATGCTACCTGGAGGATGCAGGGAGCCTCTTTTCCTCTAGGACTGACTCTGGAACTGTGTGAGGAACTGCTAGATTCTATTGTCACTTTGACAGTGCCCTATGAACAGCTCTCAACTGAACAACAAAGAGCTGCTTGGTTTACAGATGACAGTTTCAAGGTGAATGGACAACATCCTGTTTGAATTCTTCCAATTGAAGAAGGTAAAAACAGAGCAGCCTCGTGTGCTAACTTGCATGCTGTTTTCCTAGCAGTGATGGAAGAATTGAGTAGTAGTAAAGGTATCTATGTAAAAGCTCCTGTGTTTGGGTTTTTACTGACTCACGGGCAGTGGCCAATGGCCTGACCAAAAGGTCAGGCAGGAGGGCAATGGAAACTTGGTCTATTAAAGGGATGCCTCTATGGGACATGGCCTTACGGACATTTTTTGATGTTAGTGCTGTTGAATTGATTCTGACTCCTGGTGACCTTGTGTACAGCAGAATGGAACCCCACTTGTTCTTTCTTTGCCATCCTCTCACCTTCCGGAGCTATATCAGACAATGCTCCACTGCTATTTACAGGGGTTTCATGGCCAATTATTTTGGAAGTGGGCGGCCAGATCCTACTTCCTCGTCTGTCTTAGTGTGAAAGCTCCACTAAAACCTGTCCACCAAGGATGACCCTGCTGGTATTTGAAATACCAGTGGCATAGCTTTCAGCATCACAGCAACCTGCAGCCACCACAGTATGACAGCTGACAAGTGGGCAATGTGGTTTCCTAACTGGGAAAGGAACCCAGGCTATGGCAGTGAGAGCACCAAATCTTAACCACTAGATTGAAAGGGCTGGCTGTGGAAATTACAGGAGTGCATTAAAATAGGACATGACAATGTCCATCAGAAGAACCCCCTTCCGGGTTCAGAAGGTGATTGGAATCAACAGATATCCCTGTGTGCTTGCTTAAGGTGGCCACTTGGGTCCATGAAATGAGTGGATGTGGGAGTACCGCAGCAATGCAGAGATGGGTTGAAGGTAAACATAGTCCTCTTGCACCCTCTGAGGCACAAAATGCCAAAAGATCTGTTCTGTTTACCAGCCAAAGATACAACGACTGCAGATAGCTATGTGGCAGATTCTTTGGTGGGAAGACCCTGATCATATCCGGCAAGTGAGATTGATATTGGTAGCCTTGGGGGTCTAAAATTGGGTTCTGATGGGAATAGACACTGACTCTGCACTGGGCTTTGCTTACCTGGTGGTAGATGCAAAAGCTCAGAGTATTATGAAAAAACTGAAATGGAAAATATTGCACCAATTTGGATGACTGACCACTATTTCTTTAGACCAAGGAACACACTTTACAGCTCATAATGTACAACAATGGGCAGAGAGATATTTTCCTCAGAGTAATAGTTTGATAGAGAATTGGAATGAGCAATGAAAACATTGGTTATCACAAATGGCAAAATTTCCTCATTTTTATTGCTGAATAATACTCCATTGACTGACACTTAGGTTGTTTCCATGGCTTGGCTATTATAATGCTGCTATGAACATTGGGGTGCAGATATCTTTCTGAGTTAGTGTTTTTGTTTCCTTTGGATTTATTCCCAGAAGTGGAATTGCTGGATCATATGGTAGTTCTATTTTTACTTTTCTGAGGATCCTCCATAGTGTTTTCTATAGTGGTTTTATCAGTTTAAAATCTCATCAACAGGGCATAAGTGTTCCCTTTTCTCCACATCCTTGACAGCATTTGTTATCTCTTGTCTTTTGGATGATGATAGCCATTCTGATAGACATGAGGTGATATCTCATTGTGATTTTTATTTTTATTTTCCTAATGACTAGTGATATTAAGCATCTTTTCATTTACCTGTGTACCGGTATCTTTTGATTCCTATTTTTTCAGGCTACATCTACTGTAAAGGACATCATTTAAAAAGAAATTTCCGGGACCTTCTTCCTACTGGGACTTCAAACCACGTGGTGTATGGCTGCAAGCAGACTGATCACTGTGTAACTATAAATCTTAATGATCAAATGCTTAGAAATATCCCTGGTGACAACGGACAAAATATAATGGCAGCATGGCCAATATGCCACACGTTTTTGTGGGTGGAAAGCTATTAAGCAAAATAAAGAAAAACATGGGTCCCTGATGGGATTAAATCAATGGGCATAACATGGTGCATCTGGGTTCCCCTGAAGAATGTCCTCACCCTGAGACAAGGAAGGCTGTGGGGAGTCTTGTGGTATACTCAAACTAAATTGCATCTAGATGTGACTACCACTCATCTAACCCTAGTATGGGGGACCCAACAGTTTTGGGTACAAAATGTGTATCCTAACTGCACCCAGGCTGATATAATGGCAAAAATATGCAGGGTGCATTTAAAAACACTGGCCCACAAGAGAGAAAAGGGCCTTAGGAGAGATAGGTGCTGGTCTACGTATCCTAGGACAAGCTGAATTGGCTTTTTCAGAGGAAAAAGATTTATTAATGAGAATAGGCAGATTAGAGGGTGTTCTTTTCCAGGAGGAAGACAAAGGATGACAGTCAACCTAAAAAGATAATGAGGTTTTAGTAAAGTGGGTCAGGCAGACTCAACAAACAATGCTGGATAATGCTAGAACCCAGCATTGGGAAAGGGCCTGCATCCTGACCCAACAGGTCCTCTTGACTATTTTAATACAAATGGAAGCTGATGTGGCCATGGGGCAGTTGCACTTTAATCCTAGCCACTGAGGCTCAAGGGGCACACCTATGGGAATCTTATGGCCCTCCAAGTTTATGGAAGTTCTCTGGGGGCACTTGTAACCTACATAGATGTACCATGACTGCTCTTACCCCCAGAATAGCTAGAAATAAAACACATCCTGTGGTACAGTTAGTGGGAATAGGAACTAGTCTAAAACCACTCCTGTCCTCCCCACAGGAGGGAGGTGGGCCTTGCTGTATATACAATTGAAACCAATCTTAGCACAAGCCTGTGAGATGAGGCAGTGTGATTGATTTTGTCCCCAGTTAACCTAGAATCCAGATATAATGGAATCACAGCCAAATGTAACAACCCCTGCCCTTAATAATATCTGGGATATGGACAAGGGTAGATTTTGTTGGGAAGGCAAAGCAAACATCTCTGTAATTCTTACCTATTTGTTCCTTAATGAAACCAAATTGTACCATGACCATACAGCAATATGGTGTAATACTGGTGTTTTTGGTAAGATTCAACTACCTCATGTAAATAAGTCTTATGATAATACTGATATTGGTGATCAAACATATTGGGAGATGGAGTTAAAGCCTCCCCAGAATGTAATGTCTATCAAAATTAATGGCTTGAGAAGGAACTGGATCTAGCTAATCACCAGCTGATCTCTGTGATAAATAGTTCTGCACAAGTTTATCATAAGGCACAAGTAGCAGTAGATAAAGGGGGAAAAGAAGAATCAAACTAGTAGAAGAATATGACAATATGTTTGTAATGGTTTTATAAGACAAATGAGTCATTTCTGTAAATATATTCCTAACCCACACTGGCTTCTCCAAGCATTAGGGCTATTTTTGTTGGTAATACTGCTATATCTATTCTATAAATGCTACACCAAATGTAAGTGCTGTGATAGCTATAATCATTTTGCTGTAACAATCAGTGTTCAAAAACCAGGCAGCAGACTGCAATATTATGATTTATAAGAAATATGTATATTGGGTCATTCAGATGACCAAAATATATTTCTCATATGTATTTGGTCTTCATCCACAGTTCCTGGCTCACAGCTCCCAAAAACCATGGAATTTCCTGAGCATTAAGAGCAATGGGAGCATGGGCCGGCCCCGTGGCTTAGTGGTTGAGTGAGCGCGCTCCGCTGCTGGCGACCCGGGTTCAGATCCCAGGCGCGCACCGACGCACCGCTTCTCTGGCCATGCTGAGGCCATGTCCCACATACAGCAACTAGAAGGATGTGCAGCTATGACACACAACTATCCACTGGAGCTTTGGGGGGAAAAAAATAAATAAATAAAATCTTTAAAAAAAAAAAAGAGCAATGGGAGCATCTTTTGTTATAATATTTGATCTCTTGTCCTCAGTTCCTGAAAACACTTCAGAGCCATAAAGTTGAAATGGGTGTCTTGTTATTCATAACAAGCCTCTTTCCACAACAACTGGATTTTTGTTAATGAAGGCGACTTTTGGAAAGCACCTAATGATAGGGTCTGGTTGTCCAGGGAACCAACCATAAATAGAGAGTTAGAATGTTCAGTCCCACCCCCTGATTTCTGGGGAGAGAATAGGGGCTAGAGGTTGAATCAATCACCAATGGCCAATGAGTTAATCAATCATGCCTATGTAATGAAGCCTCCATAAAAACCCAAAAGGAAGGGACTCAGACAGCTTCCAGCTTGGGAAACCAGAACACTTCCATATACTACCCTGGCAGCCCCAACTCCACTAGGATGGAAGCTCCTTGTTCAGGACTTCACCATATCTATCTCTTCTCTAGCTGTTTATCTGTATTATTTAATATCCTTTGTAATAAATTTATAATCTAGTGAGTAAAGGATTTCCTGAATTTTGTGAGCTGTTCTAGCAAAATTAATCAAACCCAAGAAAGAGGTCATGGGAAGCTCTGATTTATAGTCGGTTGGTCAGAAGTACAGGTAACAACCTGTTCTTATGATTGACATCCTAAGCTGGAGGTGGTCATTGGAACCTCCAATTTGTAGCCAGTTGGTCAGAAGCACAAGTAACAACCTGGGCTTGTAATTTGTGTCTGAAGTGGAGGGAAGTCTTGTGGGACAGAGCCCTTTGTGGAATTTGATGTTATCTCTGGATAGATAGTGTCAGAAATGACTTTAAATTGTAGCACACCCAGCTAGTGTCTTTAGTACTTATTGATAGGTAGGGACTTACTATTGCCATTTAATTAATTGTTTTTTGACTTTGTTCCTTTCCTCCCCTCTTACTGTCTTCCATTGTGATTTATATTTTGTACTAGTGTACTTTAATTCCTTTCTCTTTATCTTTTGTGTAACTATTACAGTTTTTTCCTTTGTGGTTACCATGAGGCTTACATACAACATCTTATAGATATAACAATCTATTTTAAGTTTACAATAACTTATCTTCAATCACATACAAAAACTCTACAATTTTACGTCTCTTCCCCCCACATTTTATGCCATTGATGTCATAATTTTATATTGTGCATCCATTAACAAATTATTGTAGCTATAGTTGTTTTTAACCTTTATACTATATAAAAGTGATTTACACTCTACCATTACATTATTAGGGTACTCTGAATTTGACTACTTACCTTTACCAGTGAGTTTTATACTTTTATATATTGTCCTATTATTACTTGGTATCCTTTCATTTCAACTTGAAGAACACCTTTAACATTTCTTGTTAGGCAGGTCTAGTTGTGATGAACACCCTTAGCTTTTGTTTATCTGGGAATGTCTTTATCTCTCCTGCATTTATAAAGGACAGTTTTGTTGTGTATATTATTCTTGGTGGGCACTTTTTTCTTTCAGCACTTTGATTATGTCATCCCACTCTTTCCTGGCCTGGAAGATGTCTGCAGAGAAGTTCTCTAATATCCCTATGGGGTATATTTGAATCCCTTGTATTTGATGAGTCATTTTTCTTTTGCTGCTTTCAAAATTCTTTCCTTGTTTTTGACTTCTTTTAACATTTTGATTAAAATGTATCTTGAAGTAATTTTCTTTGGGTTGATACTGCTTGGGGTACTTTGAGCTTCCTGTACTTGATTGTCCATATCTCTCCCAAGCTTTGGGAAGTTTTCAGCTATTATTTCTTTAAATCATCTTTCTGCCCCTTTCTCTTTCTCTTCTCCTTCTGTGACTCCTATGACGCAAATGTTTGTACTCTTCCTAATGTCTCGTAATTTACATGGGGTTTCTTCACTGTTTTCTATTCTTTTTTCTTTGAATTCCTTTAACTTGCTAATTTCAAATGATTTATCTTTGAGTCCATGGACTTTTTTCTTCTGCATGATCAAGTCTGATGTTGAATCTCTCTATTGAATTTTTCAGTTCTGTTATTGTATTCTTCAGCTCTAGTTTTGTTGTTGTGTTCTCTTTTATAGTTTCTATTTCCTTATTAAACTTTTCATTTTATTTATTCATTGTTTTCCTAATTTTGTTTAGTTGTCTACCATGTTCTCTTGCATTTAATTCATTTTCATTAAGATGATTGTTTGGAATTTTTTGTCAGTCAAATTGTAGATCTCCATTTCTTTGGGATCAGTTACTGGAGCTTTATTAGTTTCCTCTGGTACTATCATATTTTCCTGATTCTTTGTGATCCACGTAGCCTTGTGTTGGTGTATTTGAGGGAACAAACATTTATTCAAGTCTTTACAGACTGGTTTCAGTAGGTAACAGCTTTCTCCAGTCCATTCCCAAGGCTGATGGGATTACCTGCAGAATCCCAGTTGTGCTGGGTTGGAGCCTGTTATGAGGTTGTCACTGGGCTTGCAGTGGAGTCGGTGGTTGATGGACTTGTTAAGAGGGGCTTGGGTGGGGGTGGATCCTGTCTGGTCCCTGGATAAATGGGAATGCTTCCATTAACTTCTTCAGCATAGCAGCACTGGGACAGGGATCCTCTTCAGGGTCCACAGTTGGGTCCTTGGATAGCAAGCCTATTACCAAGTGTGTGGCAGGTGTGGTTCCTGACAGATCCCTGGGAGGGCTGCTGCCTGGTTACTGGATGGGTTCCTGAATGGGAAGGACTGGCCCTAGACTTTGGCTGAGAAGAGCTAGAACCAAGCTCAATGTCTTTAAAAATATGACTTTTGTATTTTATCTGCTTTATCTAATTGCTGCAATGAGTGTTGGCTTGTCACCACCTATGGATCCTACCTCAAAAGGATGTTTTATTATATTTTAAATTTAAAATAATTTTTTATTCAAAAATACCTCAAGGAAGTGAAAAAGCAAAATACAAAGTGGGAAAAGACATTTGCAATACACATATTGCAAATGATTAAGATCCAAAATGTATAAAGGACTCTTAAAAATCAGTAATAAAAACATAGATGATTCTATAGAAAAATGGGGAAAAAGAATATTTACATTGCCAATAACCATATGAAAAGATGTTAAACTTTATTAATAATTAGAGAAATGCAAATTAATGCTACCATATCATACACAAGAAAGGCTAAAATAAAAAAAGACAAAGAAGATAAAGTATTGGAGAGAAAGCAGAGCAATTAGAATTTTCATAGACTACTGGTGAAAGACTAAACTGTTATAACCATTTTGGAAAAATGTTTGGTATTACTTACTAAAGTTGAACATAGGCACATCCTAAGTCACCAAAAAACATATGCAATAATGTTTACAGTAGCATTAGTTATAATAGTCCCAAACTGGAAACTACCCAAATATCAATCAAAAATAGTTCAGATGAAAAAAATTATGGTATATTCACATAAAGAAATACACACACAAAGTAATGAGAATGAATGTATACAACTACATAGCTATGCAGATGAATCTGAAAAATGTAACATTAAGCAAAAGAAACCAGAAAACAAAAGAGCATATAAAGTATGATTCCATTTATATAAAGTTCAAAAACAGTAAGAAAAAACTGGTTAAAAATCAATATAGTAGTTACTATCAGGATAGTGTGAGATAGTCATGGTAAAAGAGCATGAGCAGGGCTTTTGGGGTATTGGCAAAGTTCTGTTTCTTGATCAGGGTTTTATTTTTAATCATGTGTTCATGTGCAAAAAATACAGTGCGCTGTAAACTTCTGATATGTGCACTTCACTGTATGTATATCATTCTCAAAATTAAAGCGTTTTGTTTTTGGTGAGAAAGAGTAGCCCTGAGCTAACTTTTGTTGCCAATTCTCCTCTTTTTGCTGAGGAAGACTGGCCCTGGACTAACATCCGTGCCCATCTTCCTCTACTTTATATCTGGGATGCCTGCCACAGCATGGCTTGATAAGAGGTGTGTAAGTCTGAGCCCCGGATCCAAAACTGCAAACCCTGGGCCGCCAAAGTAGAGCACACAAAATTAACCACTATGCCACTGGGCTGGCCCCAAAAGTGTTCCTTTAAAAAAGAAAAGGAAAGACTTCCAATTTCAGCTCTGAAATGTAAAGAGATGGCAAGTCATCACTCCCATACTTACAACAAGAAAAAAGCTGAACTGAAAATCAATGACTTTTTTCAGAATCATCAGAGAATTGAAGTCACAGTGCAAACTGCTACCCCAAAATAAGGAGACAGAAGTGAATAAAGAAAATCACAGCCAAAATCAGCTCACCTGGAGCAGAAGCCACTGAAGCCATAAACTGGTAGTAATACACAAATGGTAATTTTGATGACTTGGTAGAATCTGTGTAGACTAGGAGGGAGTCCACACATTTGTAGGTTTTACTTCCAAGAACCGAACCATGTTCTCACAGTGAAGATTCCAGAAAAATCTAACATTTTAGGCTGGAGAAGGAGAAAACTAATTATTTGGAGTGTTTTCCATATTAAAGACCTACTCCCCATGGGAAACAACTTTACCACAGCTTTCTCTGACAACAGAAAAAAGCAATTAGTCAATTGTAGTCCCATGTAGCCTTCCCGTCTTACCTAAAGGGAGAAAAAAAGGCGAACAAATTACTTCTATAGGTTACATCCAAAGGACTCAGGTGCACTAGAAGACTTAGATTTAATCATAAGATTATAGAATGCTTTTTCTCCCCTATACCTTACAACCAAATCAACAGGAACTGTCAAACTGTTTTCCACAGCAGCTGGACTGCTTTATATCCGCATCAGTAGTATATGAAAGGTTCCAATATCTCCACAGACTCATCCACACTTATTTGTGTCCTTTCTTTTATTATAGTCACCTAGTGGGTATGAAGTGATATCTTATGTGGTTTTGATTGGTATTTCCCTAATAACTAATGATTTTGAGCATTTTTCCATATGGTTATTGGCCATTTATATATCTTCTTTGGAGGAATGATTATTCAAGTCATTTGACCATTTTTTGACGGGATTGTTTGTCTTTCTTTTAATTTTCCTTTAGTCCTGTGAATGGACCACAATTTCTTCTTTCCTTGAATTCCTCATAATTTTTGTTGAAAACTGGACATTTCAAATATTGTTATGTGGCAACTCTAAAAATGAAATGCTGTCTCCTTTCCAAGGTTTGTTGTTGTGGTTTATTTTTGTTTGTTTAGTGACTTTCTGAACTAATTTTATTTAGTCTCTATGCTTTGTAATGTGTGACCAATGAAGCCTTTTCTGTTAGCTTAGTGGTCAACTGATTTGACAGAAATTTCCTTAAATGCTTAGAGCAGAAAAACCAAACAACAATAAAAAATAAAATGACCTTTCCATTTTTGCAAATGGGTTGTGTGTGCATTAGGGGGCACATCTTCAACACTCAGCCATTTCCAGCTTTCACAGAGCCTGATTGTTAGCCAGAGGTTACAGTTTAGGGCCTTTTCAGTTTTTTCCAAACTTGCCCAGACTTGGACATGTGGGTGGCCTTCCTGTTTCCCAGGAGCACTTAGAAGCTTTTCAAAGCCTTTATTCACCAAAGCATCTCATTCCTAGCCTTTTCTCCCAAGCTTTACAGTTTGTCTATTGTTTATCCCAACTGTTATCCCTTGCCCCAAGTGACAGTGGTTCATATATTTTCCTTCAACTGTTTTTTGACTAACATCCATGAAGGTAGCAGCCCCAGCCCTGAGAGAGCTCCACATTAGGTGAAATAAAGGCAAGTCCTTTGAGCCAGTCCTACAGGGAGCCATTAGATCAAAACAATCAGGGCCGGCCCCGTGGTTTAGCCGTTAAGTGCTTGCGCTCCACTGCTGGTGGCCTGGGTTTGGATCCTGGGCGCGCAGCGACGCGCCGCTTCTCCGGCCATGCTGAGGCCGCGTCCCACATACAGCAACTAGAAGGATGTGCAGCTACGACATACAACTATCTACTCGGGCTTTGGGGGAAAAAAAGGAGGAGGAGTGGCAAGAGATGTTAGCTCAGAGCCGGTCTTCCTCAGCAAAAAGAGGGGGATTAGCACGATGTTAGCTCAGGGCTGATCTTCCTCAGAAAAAAAAAAAAATCAACAATTCTTTGAGAATAAGGTCTGTACTGTTCCCTACAGTACTAGAAATTTCTACCAAGAATACAGGCTATTGTCTTCAAGGTCACAACCATGCTGGGTAGTAGAGGATGGTAAAAAGGTAAATTAAAATGCCACAAATCTCTCTTATCAAGACTCTGCTATTTTTTCCTTAGTAAGCATTTCTTTGTTTGTTGTAAGCTTTTGATTATATGTAAGAGTTCTGAAAAAGTTAATTTTGATAATTTTTGCTAGCTTATTTATTGCTTTTTTGGAAAGATAGACTTTTGGAGCTCCCTATTCAGTCATCTTCACTGATGCTAATTCACCTTACACGTTGAAAAGAATAGAAATCATACAAAGTATGGTCTTAGACCACAATGGAACTAATCTATAAATGAGTAGGAAAAAGACAGCTTGAAAATAACAAAATATTTTGAAATTAATGAATAAACTTCTAAATACCACATGGATCAAAGAAGAAGGAGTCTCAAGGAGAAATTTAAAAATTATTTTGAACTAAATGAAAATGAAAATATAACATCAAAATTTGTGGAATGCAGCAAAAGTAGTAAAGAGAGGAAAATTTATATCATTTAATGCATATATAAGAAATGAATAGGGCCGGCCCGGTGGCTTGGCGCTTAAGTGTGCGCACTCCACTGCTGGTGGCCCGGGTTCGGATCCCGGGCGCACACCGACGCACCGCTTCTCCGGCCATGCTGAGGCCACGTCCCACATACAGCAACTAGAGGGATGTGCAACTATGACATACAACTATCTGCTGGGGCTTTGGGGGAAAAAAATAAATAAATAAAATTATAAAAAAAAAGAAATGAATAAAGCTCTGAAATCAATAATCTAAGATTCTACCTTATAAATCAGAGGAAAAAGGGCAATTTTAGCATAAAGAAAGTGAAAGAGAAGAAATAACAAAAATTCATAAGTCAATGAAATAGGAAACAGAAAAATCATAGAGAAATACATGAAACCAAAAGCTGATTCTTTGAAATGATCAGTACTACTTTTTAAACTATAGCCATGCTAACCAAGAAAAAGAAGAGGTAATTTGCCAATATCATCAAGAAAAGTGATGTCAGCACTACGGATCAGAAAAAATTGACAAAAAATCCTAGAACATATAAGAAATTATAGAAATGTCACAGGATATAGTGATAATACACAAAAGTCAATTTTATCTATATATCAGAAATGAAAAATTCAAAGTTAAAAACATAATATTATTAACATTTGAACCAAAGAAAAATGAAATACTAAGGTATTTATCTATGCATAGTATCTATATTGTGAAAACTACAAAATTCTGATTAAATAAATCACAGAAGATCTAAATAAATGGAGAAATATTTCATATTCATAGATTAGAAGACTCAATATTGTTAAGATGTCAGTTATTCCCAAATTGATCTATAGATTCAATACCATGTCAAACAAAATCCCAGCAAGATATTTAGTGGATATTGAGAAACTGATACTAAAGTTTATATGGGAAGACAAAAGACCCCAAATAGTCAACAAAATAGTGAAAGAAATGAAAAAAGCTGGAGAAGTGACATATCTTACTTCAAGACTTACTATAAAGCTACCATAATCAAGACAGCATAGTATTTGTGAAAGAATAGACACATAGATCAATAGAACAGAATAGAGAACTCAGAAATAAAGCCACAGAAATATAGTCAACTGGTCTCTGTCAAAAGAACAAAGGCAATTCAATGGAGAAAGGACCATCTTTACGTAGCTGACCTACTTAATACGTAAACACAAGCACAGGGAAAGAGGCAAAATGAGGAGGCAAAAGGATACATTCCAAGTAAGGGAACAGGACAAAACCCCAGAGAAGGAGCTAAGTGAAACAGAAATGAGCAACCTACACAACAGAGAGTTCAAACTAAGAGTGTTAAGGATGCTCACTGATCTGGGGAGAAGAATAGATGAACTCAGTGAGAATGTCAACAAAGAAATGGAAGATATAAAAAAGAATCAATCAGAAATGAAGACTACAATACTGGAAATGAAAAATTCATTAGAGGGACTCAAAAGCAGAGTAGAGGATACAGAAGAATGGATCTGTGTGCTGGACGAAAGACTAGAAGAAATTACCCAAAGTGAACAGGTAAAAGAGAAAAGAATTAAAAAGAGTGAGGACAGTCTAAGGGACCACTGGGACAACATCAAGCGCACTAACATCCATGTTATAGGTGTCCCAGAAGGAGTAGAGT
>JAQQSS010002041.1:0-14232 GCA_028646465.1 Rhinoceros unicornis | reverse complement strand
TGTCCAGTTGAAATTGGTTAAAATGGTAAATTTTATATGTGTTTTACCACCAAAAAAAAGGTTGTAGCATTTATACAGTTTTCAATTCGTATTTTAGATTGTTTTAATTTGTAGTTTTACATACAGCCTTTGAAACCATTTTTAAGATTTTGAGTATTTTTCTTACCCTTCCCTTCCATCTTTTAACAGTGTTCTAACTACTTCTTATAGAAAATTTCAAACTTAAAAGTAGAATATGTCACTCAGCTTAGCAGTTATCCTCTTGTGTGACCAACAACCCTTGTTTTATCTGTTTTTAAGCAAATCTAAGATGTCACGTTATTTCACTTGGTAATGTTTGAATGTGTATCTTGAAATGACAAGATTCTTTCTGAAGCGGAACCACAATACTGTTTTCACACCTAGCAATGTAACAATAACAGCTTAATCAAACACCTTGTCACTGTTCACATTTCTCTGTCCCCCTTTTTAAGATTGTTTGAATCAGAGCCAAACAAGGCTTATACATTTCATTGGTTGTTATGTCTCAAGTCTTTTTTAATATATAGATTTCCCTCTCGTTTTTCTCCTTGCAGTGTATTTACTGAAAAAACGTTTTTTGGACCTGCAGAGTTAATTTTATTTTTATTAGACTTAGTCTTATCAAGTATTCATTTTCTTAAAAGGAGTCTTTAAGTTTTGTTGTTTTTTAAGCAAGACAGTCTAGGGGCTGGCCCGGTAGCGCAAGCAGTTAAGTGCGCGTGCTTCGCTGCGGTGGCCGGGGGTTCGCCAGTTCGGATCCCGGGTGCGCACCGACGTACTGCTTGGCAAGCCATGCTGTGGCGGCGTCCCATCTAAAGTGGAGGAAGATGGGCACAGATGTTAGCCCAGGGCCAGTCTTCCTCAGCAAAAAAAGAGCAAGATTGGCAGATGTTAACACAGGGCTGATCTCACAAAAAAAAAAAAAAAGTCTATGTTGCTATTAATGTGGCAAATTTGGAAGGTATATATTCAAATCATATTACTTGTAAGTCTTGTTTATTTTACATATTATAGAATTTTCTCTCTTTTTTTGTCATAAATGAATTCAGTAACCTAATCAAACTATTCGCAATCGAGGACAGACGTGTGCACTCCTCAAAACTTCATTAGGTTACTGATTATCAAGAAGCATTTCTTCTTGTCACATGGGATAGCATAACTAAAAGAGCTACTATTTCTCCTTCTAAGAAGGATGTTCTGATGACTTTGTTGTACATAAACACCACTCAGCAATTTAGTTTGGGAATATTACCGACCTCTTCTGTTACCAAGTGTCTCATACGTGCCAGGCACCAAGCACCTTAAATAGTTTAACTCTGCAAGGTAGATCTTTATAGAGAAGGGAACTGAGATTCATGAAGGGACAGAATTTGTCCAAGGCCATCCGGTGAGCCAGGATTCCTACCATTATATCACACTACTGTCTACACTAAGAAATTTGAGTAATTTAGTGAGGAGAAAAATGTCCAGGAATTATATGTATGGTGAATGAGTTTAGTAGTTTGCTCTCCTTGCCCATTTTGTTCTTGATAGTTGGAGCCTAATTTTCAATGTAGAGCAGAAACAGTAGTAAAACAAATAGTAAAATTTGACAGGAATAGCCCACCTCCAAAAGGGCAGGCATGGGGTAGCACTCAGAGGGAATCATTCTTGCAGGTGCTGGATGATTTGCAAGGTCATGTAAATAGATGCTTCTGCAAAGATATGCACAGAAAGACCCAGTGTTATTAGCTATAATGGTATTGGCAGGAAGAACAGGGAAGCAAGTTGCTATAACTTGTATTATTTCTCCTTACCGTCGTGTACCGTTTTCCAGTAAGTGATGGAAGAATTCTTATTTTTCCTGTAGCATATAGATAAAGTGTTCAAACATAAGGAACTGCAACAGCAGCTTGTGGATGCCAAGCTTCAGCAAACAGCACAGCTCATAAAGGAAGCTGATGAAAAACATCAAAGAGAAAGAGAATTTGTAAGTTGTATTTCTTCAAAAATCTTACTGCCAGAATTGTGACCAAAGCTATTTACAACGTTTAAACTCGTTCATCAATTACATAGACCTGGGGCATGCAATTTGGTTTTTCACTCTCTAGATTGAGAAATATTGAAATACAGTCAGATTTTTATTTCTGATGAAATTTTCATATAAAAATATACTGGAAGTAAAATTAATGGAAAGGCCTGAACACATTTGATTTTTCCATATCTAGAATATTATCTTGATGTTTAAGTAATGGTCACCAGGTTCAAGAATTCTGTCACTTGTTTGGCAGGTTAGGCTTCGAGAGCTAGGATCAATTAAACTTCACACCAAGTTTACCAAACATGGATCTCCTACATTCTGTTACATTTTTTCTAAGTAATTAACTTGAAAATAGAGAAAGTGTTGAAACTACTCTGGTATAATTTTTCATAAATTTTAACAGAATTCTCTATTTCCTAATCATGCAGCATTCTTGCCTGCATATGTGCTCAGATGATTTGTGTCTTGGTAATTGTGAAAATAGTAAAATCTCATGTGGAACACATGCAGATTAAACTATATATACTTAAATATCAAAAAAAATATGTAAAGTGAGAAATGATTATAGTAATGGTGGACTGTTCCATCCAGCATTTTGTTCAAATAGCCTATGCCCTGAGGTAAGCATGGTATGGAATACTCCTCAGTGTTCATCATGATGTGAACAACTTATACCAAGTGTGAGTCTAGCCTTTAGAGAGATGCATGTTTTACAGCGTGGGCCTTCGGTGTAAGACAATGATACCCGATGCACAACTGAAGAAACGGGTGGCAGTTCCAACTTGGAGTATAGTTTGTATGTGTGTGTAGACTATATATGTCTACACACACACACACACCCCCCCCCCCACACACACACACATATTACATGTGTATACTATCTCATTGATTTAATGACCTTTTAAGGCTTGTTTGGGCTATGTGTGACATTTTACTTCAGAAAATCAAGGACTGAATTTCACAACTGCCTGCTATGCAACTTTACTTGTACAATTTTCTTAAAAACCCAGGTATATTAACTAGACCCTCCTCTCCTCAACTTTTTGAAAGGCAATCAGAAACCTGATCTCTGTTTTCATTGCTTTGCTGCATACCCTTTCCAGCTGCTTCATCTTGCCTCTCATGGAGTAGAGGGTCTTTCTAAACCAGCCAGGTAATGTCAAGATTCCTAGCCATGTTTTCTGCTTCTGAGTGTAGACATCTAAGTATTTTCACCTAAAACACAACCATTTATCCTTGAGTTTTGTAAACCTTGTTGTGCCTGTAGGGTACTTTTTCTCCTTAAGCAGTTTAAAGATTCTGCCTAAATGTCGACAGGTGGTACACTTTGCAAAGATAGACGTAATTGGTAATTGATATAATAGGATGTTTCACCCTTTGATATGTGATTCTTGCTAAAATAGTGAAAAGGAAAGGCTAAGCCTGAGTATCTGGTCATTTGACATTTTTGCCACTCGTGTAATTATTATTAGTATTTTGCCAGAATGTTTCTGTTTTCTAGTTATTAGAAGAAGCAACAGAATCAAGACACAAATATGAAGAAATGAAACAGCAAGAAGTACAGTTAAAACAGCAGGTAACTTGGCAACAGAAGATAGTAGAATTTGTGAGTCTCCTTGTTCCCAGCAAGAGCCAGTTAGAACCAAAGAATAGATCTCTTGTCCTTTTGGAATTTTCATCTTTATTTAGGGTGACCAGCTAATCAGAACTTAACTAGGACTTTTCTTGGTTTTAGCACTGTGAGTCCTGTGTCCTGAGAAACCCCTCAGTCTCAGGCGAATCAGGATGGCTGGTCAGCCTATCTTCAGTGTCCCCTCTATACTATCCTAGATATTTTCTCCAGTGTCTCATGAATTTTGTTCTCTGAGGAAAATAAAACAGGCAGAAAATACATATTTTGTTCTATGTGTTGTTTAAAAAATTGCATAGGCACACACGGGTCCGCTTCCAGGTGTGTCTGTGTGTATTTTTTAAAAAAATTGGAGTTCTCCCTATTTTTGAGTTCAGTCCTTTCATGTCCTATTGCAGTCTCTTATTTGCTTTCTTTGGTTGGAATAAAGGAAGCAGAAGCTGCATCCTCACTTACAGAAAAAATACAGGAAAGATTGTTGTCCCCATCTCTGAAAGTTTACTAATACCTACCTAGTTTTTACAGATGGGAGCAATTAGGTATTTATATGTATAATTTATTCTCTTTTAGTGAGCTAGATTGCATTCTGTTGAAAAAAGTAGTACTTACTTTAAAACTTTATTATATAATGTGTAAGATAAGGACTCTCTTCTTAAAATACGCTAACACATTGAGACTGGCATGCTTCTTCATGAGCAGCCCTTTTGAGTGGCGTTTATCTTGGGGAACATTTTATAATGTGATATTACATTAAGCTGCCCTAACTTACAGTGAAAATTGAAGAGGAGTCAAATACCAGAAGTCTTTTGAACTTTCTACCATACGTTATGATCCCACTAGCAATCTTCTGGAAAACTTAAATCCCTTATTGGCCCTGTACACTCTGTTGTCCATATAAATGGAAAAGAGAATCAAAGTGGAGAAGGAATAAAAAGTCCATATATGGCTTTGGAAGATGTTCTTTAAGGTGGGAGTCATTGACAGTTTCTCCAGTATAAGTCACCAGAGGGTCTTTTTACCAAGCTCACAGGCCAGCTCTGATTCTGTCGTACTGTTGTTATCAGTGCAACTTCTATTGTCTGTGATCTGTGTCGCTCTGAGTTTTCTTCTCTGATCATTAGTTTCCTTTGCTGTCACCTCTTCCTTTTCCTTCTGCCTAAATGGGGCTGTGTTTCCTAAGAATCAGTCTCATTTTGTGCCTTTACCACATAGTTTCCAGCATTTGTTGATGATCTCATAGTCTTGTTGGTGTGTCTTGACCTAAGTTTTGTAGTCTGGTGTGAGGGTGGTTGCCACTTAGGAGCTATGCAGTGTAGGCCAGTATTTGGGCTTCTCAGTCAGCATTATTTTCTCAGCTAGAATAAAAAAGTCCTTGGGGGAGGGGGGCTGGCCTGGTGGCGCAAGCAGTTAAGTGCGCGCGCTCCGCTGCGGTGGCCCGGGGTTCGCCGGTTCGGATCCCGGGCGCGCACCAACGCACTGCTTGTCAAGCCATGCTGTGGCGGCGTCCCATATAAAGTAGAGGAGGATGGGCATGGATGTTAGCCCAGGGCCAGTCTTCCTCAGCAAAAAAGAGGAGGATTGGCAGATGTTAGCTCAGGGCTGGTCCTCCTCACAAAAAAAAAAAAAAGAAAAAGTCCTTGGGGGAGGGGTGGTTAAAAGAAAACTTGGTGCTTCTACCTCTTTTAGCTTTTTTTCCCCCTCAACTGTACTCTCACTAAATTCTTTCTCCTCCAACCAAACCTTTCTTTGGCTTCTCTTTCATTTTCCTGCGGAGGTAGCCTTGATATCAAGTTAAGAACTATGCAGGTAGTCTAAAAGAATGATCTTTTTCCAAGAATAGTTTTTTAAATTTTATTTATTTATTTATTCTTCCCCCCAAAGCCCCAGTAGATAGTTGTATGTCATAGCTGCACATCCTTGTAGTTGCTGTATGTGGGACCCGGCCTCAGCATGGCCGGACAAGTGGTGCGTCTGTGCGTGACCGGGATCTGAACCCGGGCCGCCAGCAGCAGAGCACAAGCACTTAACCGCTAAGCCATGGGGCCGGCCCAAGAATAGTTTTTTAAATGTAAGGAGAGGGGGTGGCGCATAAAGCATTATGGTTATATGAAATTTATAGCTATGCCACTGTGCTTTAGTTTTTAATATAATTGATGGAATGGAGCTAGTAAATGTTTCTACATTTTAAGTATTTACACTGAAACTAAACCAACAAAATTTGCTAAATTTCAGTGCATTTCAGTAGGTTATAAGAATTTCAGCCATGTCTGTCTGTTCAAAGATTGATTTGTTCTCATTTTTATTGCTTATAACAAATAACTAATAACAAATAACTAATATTTAGCCATGTTGTGTTCTTTTGAAACTCTTTGGGATTTTAAATCACTTATCTGGAACTCAGAATATTTAATAATTTTTTTTTGTAGCTTTCTCTTTATATGGATAAGTTTGAAGAATTCCAGACTACCATGGCAAAAAGCAATGATCTCTTTACAACCTTCAGGCAGGAAATGGAAAAGGTATTGGCATTTGTTTAGTAGACTATTACTACTAAATTTATAGGGAGTTATGTTAAGCGTAATTACTATTTGGATGAGTTTACATTTCTGGTACAATCTTAACCTTATTTTTCCTGATCCTCCACTGGCTTATTCAGGGATTTTGCCGTGAAATTACCCCAAGCTGCTAATGATCTTGATATTCTCAAAATTCTGTCATTATTAAAGAGGATTCTCCTATTAAAGACAATCTTTTGGTAGATGGTCACTCACCAGTTTTTCCTCAAAGCATTGGGTAAATTGGTTTTTAAAAATCTAGGCCAAGGAAAGTAACAATATATTTTGGTTGCAATAGATTATTTCTGGGGATTTAGCTAATGCCTAAAATGTTTTTACTCTTTTAAATTTGATCTTTATTCATACAGTATAGAGGAACATCCGTATAAAATTTAACTAGTTGTCACAGTTCCCTGTAGAAAATGTTTTGGGTCATTCCAGTTCAGAATATGGGCTAATGGGCAGTTTTGAAGAGTACAGTTATCTGCCTCTTTCCCAAAATGAACAGGGGGCACCTTGGTTGGGAGCACGGACTCTGGAACTGAGAGCTGTTGTTTGCGTTGTGTGAGTTCTTTGGGGCAACCTCTTTAGCTTAGCATTTTCTCTTTAAAATTGGACTTAAAAAAGGGTGGTCAACAGAGTGGAAGTAACAGTAGAGCCTGGCATTTTGTAAGCATTTGATAGATATTAGTCATGATGATGATTAGATCTTATGTGGTGGTTAAGAGGACATGCTCGTGAGTCAAATTTCTTGGATTAATAACCCTTGCATGATGGATTGTAGACCGTGGACAAGTTGATTAACCTTTCTGTGCCTTCATGATTAAAAAGGAGATTAACAAAAGTATCTGCTATATTTCAAACAATGCTTGGCCATGTTAAGTGCTCCTGTTACTGCCTTCATTTGCTTTTAGACCTAGTAGTGTGGAGAATTCAGTGAGCAACAGATTAATTGTGCCTTTCAGTCCTCTCAGCTGAGTCTCCATTTGAGGGGGACTGTTATGCACAGTGAAAGTGTTAGCTGCACTCTAGCGTGTGGGTGCTCTTGAGATGGAACAGTTTAAGTCAGGGACCCGAGAAGTTTGCTGTGTTTCTGGAGAATCCTCTGGACTAGAATACATTCTTCTCTGCTAGTGGTTGTGGAGATCACTGTAGGTCAGCCCTCAACCCTGATCTTCCATGACCTGTCCCCATGGCCTTTGTCACACTCTGCCTTGTGGTACTTCTGAGGGTAATTACCCATGGCATGGAGCATTGGCTCTGTCTTATCCTTGTTTCCTTTAACAGTGCCAGGCTTAGTATCTCTACCTGAAACAAAGCTGATGTGCAGACCAACAATAAAGGAATGTTGGAATTGTGGGTGATTGACGGGCATAGCTGAAGCTTATCCTGAATTTCTGAAAATTGGAATCTTGTAGCATTGGTTTAAGAATGTGCCCCTTATGTTTGGACCCATTTTATCTTCAACAAAATCTGACATAAAATAGTCTTGTGAGTTGTGAGGATGACTAATGCTAAGGATTTAATAACTCTAATATCGTTTTCCTAGTCACTTACCTAAATTATCCTGCCACTAGTTCTAATACTAATGTGGTTTTAGATTCCTAATCTCTTTGTGGGCTGAGAATCTCTGTCTTTCCAGGAATCTGGTGAATTAATTTAATGTACTGTCTCTACAGAAAACTCAAGAACATGGACGTTTTTCCATACAACTAGAGAAGGAGTTGTAGGAAATCATCTCTTGCCACCTCCAGCTGGAATAAATTGTACTCCAGCCTTGACTCAGAGAGTTCAGGTTGTGGTGTCTAAAGTTGCCGTGCACTGCTTCCCCTAAAATTGAGGAGATCAAATTTGTTTTTCTCATAATAGGAAACTCCTTGCTTTGGTTCCTGCTGCTGCCACCATAGGATCATCTGTTAGCTCTACCAAGAACAGACAGGCGCAGCTACTTTTATAAAGACAGGCATAGCTGGTTGAGGCAAGTGCAGTGATGAGGGAGAAGAGGAATGTTATAAAGTGTTTTTGTGGTGGTCAGGGAATGCAACTTAGAGTTTAAATTTGCAATTGTGTTGATTCACAGATGACAAAGAAAATTAAAAAACTGGAAAAAGAGATGCTAATATGGCGTACCAAATGGGAAAATAATAATAAAGTACTTCTGCAAATGGCTGAAGAGGTGAGAAGGTTTTACGTGGCCGAATAGTGAATGTTCATGTCTTCCAGTGTTAAGGCAAAGTAGAACTTCTGGAGATTGCTAAGTAACTGCAGTTTTGAGTATGGTCTCTGTGCTGCAGTGGGTTAGATTGTCTTGAGTGAGGTATTTAAACTTCTTTCCCCAACTAATTAAATTAGCCCAGGTTTGTGTTGTAGACAGCTATAAAGTTAACTATGTTTTGCTTGCTTCTGTAGCAAACTTGAGTTTATGCAGACTAAGGCTTGTTAAACCCATATGCTTCTCCCCCCATAGTTTTTGATTCATTAGATCTGGAGTGTGGCCGAGAATTTGCATTTCTAACAAGTATTCAGATAATGCAGAAGTTGCTGGTTCAAAGGCCACAACTTGAAGAGTCCCTGCTCTTCAGAAAAGACAACTTTATTCAGATTTCCTGTGGAGAGAGCACAAACTTGCAAGGGCTTTTCTAATTCAACTTACTCTTTTCCAAAAGGCAACAAAGTACTTTTTGTCTGGTTTGCTATAAATAAAGCTGAAATGTATTCTATTTGCAATTCTAAACTTCTACCTTTCATAAACTTGATTGGACTAGTTTATAACTGTTCAGAAGGGAGAATATTATGGCTCAAAAATGGTGGAAGGGAACAAAAAATGAGGTAGACATAAGAACTTTTAATATATTCTTATTTTGAACATTTTAAATTAAGATCCTCAGTTTCCTTAAAACTTCATTAAGTCAATACTTGACTTCAAGTCAAGAAGTGAATTTTGGTTACATAGAGAAATATGACAAAGAGAATGTAATTTTTTGCATTGCTCCAGAATAATTGTAAATATTTTAAATATCAGTTTATAGTGAGGTTCAAGAGATGATAAAAAGTAGTTTCCAATATGGCTCAAATTGCTTAATTTTATGTACAGTGAGCTAATTTGTGTTTACATTTTTACATCTACATACAAAGGTTAAATAAATTCTGTGGTGGTGTTCTTTTTGTTTTCTTTTAGAAAACTGTTCGTGATACAGAGTACAAGACCTTTCAAATAAAACTGGAACGGTTAGAGAAGCTGTGTAGAGCTCTTCAAATGGAAAGAAATGAGCTCAATGAGAAGGCTGAAGTCCTGAAAGAGCAGGTCTCTGTAAAAGCAGCAGGAATATGTTTAGCAACACCTGAGATACAGCCCTGCACTGCTTTTGATTCTCAGAAAGGGTTGAACACTTCCTCTAAAAGAGCTCCAGGAGGCTATCTGGAGGCTGAGCACAAAGCAACAAGTGAAACAAACCTCAGCTCAAAGGAGTCTTTCCACATGATCTCTTCCGGGCTTTGATTCACTTGACTAACCTGAAGTGTGAGCACTGTATCTAGAGAGATATTTTGTGTATAACTTTTCTGTAGTAGTTACTACTGGTTTTGTGATGAAAATTTTCTTACCTTTTTTTACTACATCTGTATTTTCTTAGAACTGTTGGACTGTGTGGTAGAGGAGTCTGCTTAGCAGTTTTGCTTTGTTTTAATGTATACATTTCCCACAACTCTATTGAACATCTGCCTTATTTTCTTGTTCATTGGATTGCATGTGTTCCTTGCCTTGTCCCTTCAATGTATCTGTGTGTTCATTGCCTTATCCCTGCCCCTTGCATATAATTATCATAATTTAATTGAGACTTGTTCTGATCATGGTTCCTCTATTGAAAACTGGTACTAATTTAAACTCTCTAGTCTGTGAATATAAAAAGGAGAAAATATAAAGATGAATAGCTTTATCTAGTAGCTCATTTAAATGCCAGGTGACGATAAATCTTGAGTGTGGGACAAGAAGCAAGCACAGCATATATGATTCAGATTAGCTCTTTGATAATATTTTTATCACTTGTCAAATTGAGATGACTGTAAGTCTTAAAGTCATGGCCAACTATGTATATGAAGATGTTTGTAAAGAAAGTAGAATATGCAGTCAAGTCATTGAACAAGCAGCCTTCATTGCTTATGTGACTAAACATAGTTGTACTGCTTTAGTTTCAGGTTAGAACACATGTTTAAAGAAAAAGTCAATATCTAGATCTCTGCATTTAGAATGGAGAAATGTCTGAACTTTGTTGTTCCTTATTTCTTTTGTTATTTTAATGTTTAAAGCTAAACAGTTTGATTCTTATGTTTCACATGTGTGATCTAAAAAAACAGGTTGAAAATTGAAAATTATCT
The DNA here is from genome assembly GCA_028646465.1 of Rhinoceros unicornis. Lineage (NCBI taxonomy): Eukaryota > Metazoa > Chordata > Mammalia > Perissodactyla > Rhinocerotidae > Rhinoceros > Rhinoceros unicornis. Next base: position 3,632 of record JAQQSS010002041.1, on the reverse strand, counting down.
AATAGGAAAAAGTACCCAGAGTGTGAGATAGTTCCACCACTGACCATGCTAATCAAGGGGCCACACAGTGAAGGAAGAGAAATCTACATGAAATTTGAAAATTTAATTACTCTGCGGTAACTGGCAAACAAAACCAACCCCTCCAGCAGCTTTTTGTAAGAATCTCCTTGAGCTACTAAGTGAAATATTGGACCCATGTCATTGAGGGGAAATGAAGATATATGTCACAAATATAACTTACGGTAAAGTCTATACTAATGATGATTTCACCAGAACCCTGCTCTTAAAATTTTTTGCAGGTAGTTGGCCAACCATGCTTCCCTGTGGCACTTGTTTTGTGTGGAAGGTAAATCTTGGGCTAAAAGATATGTGGCTGATAGCATTTTTTTGGGTGTAATAGGTATATTAGATGTCATTCTGTGAAGTAATATAAGATATTAAAAGGATCTGGATTCTGTTTGGGAAGCATTTAGTTTACTTTCAGAATTTTTCCTCTTGTTACCAAATGGGATAAAAAGGACCCTGTGAGAAGGGTTCCCTTCTAAATGGCTCTGTAGCATGTGCGATATCTACTATATTCTAGAACAGGAGTTGGCAAACCATCTCTGTCTTGGCTAGGGCTACTCTCATACTACAACTATTGAGTTAAGCAAGTCTTACATATTTACTGTCTGACCCTTTGTTTGTGAACCCTTGTTTGAAAACACTGTGTCTGTCCCAGGAAAACAAAGTTGCGATCAGTTAAATTGTGTTTGTTGCACCACTTTGTGGAAGCTTTGTAGTTGTAAAAAGCTATAGTAGTAGTGGATTCTAAGGCATAGAAAAAACATGGCTCTAGAGTAACAGACCATTTCATCTTCAGATGTGTAGAAATACATTTTGTGGTTATGAGACCAATATTTTCTTAAGTTACATAAAAAACTGCCTTGTTACACCTGATTATCAGGGTTCATTTTTCAGATGTTGCACAGATATCTACCTCTTTCAAACTGTAAATGAAAACAACTGAAAAAAGGATGCAGTGCTAATTACACTACTTTATTTTTACAGCTTATTTCTTTCATGAAGACACAAAATTGATGAGGCAGTCTTATTTTGCTTTCCAAAGGCATTTTATAGGGATTTTTCACTAATGTGAATCTTATTTTGTCTGCTCTGTTAAGGTTGAGTAAATACTTAATGATCAATTTAACAGTCTCTGTTTATTCTTTATACTTATGTGACTTGAATTCTGTGATAACAGTCAACTTCAAAGATAATTGTAAGTAGATGATCTCTCAGGTCTTAAAACAGCTGGTATTGTATTTCTTAATCTGGGAGGTGGGGAAACTACCCTCTGATTGGTTTTCAAAAGTCGTTTTATTTAGCCAGAGCTCTGTTAGTGGTTTTTTTGTGTGAGGAAGATCAGCCCTGAGCTAACATCTGCCAATCCTCCTCTTTTTTATTTTTGCTGAGGAAGACTGGCCCTGGGCTAACATCCGTGCCCATCTTCCTCCACTGTATATGGGACGCTGCCACAGCATGGCTTGCCAGGCGGGGCACGATGCTCCTGGGATCCGAACCAGCGAACCCTGGACTGCTGCAACGAGCGTGCGCACTTAACCACTTGCACCACCTGGCCAACCCCTGTTAGTGCTTTTTTTTTGATTCTACAAGATTTCTGTGGTGAAACTTCTGGTAAGGCTTTGGAAAACTGCAAGGACGATGAATTTCTCTAGTCCTAGGTGACCTTTGCAAGGGATGCTTGCATAGCATATAGAACCTCAGTGTCTCATTTGTATTGAATTAGTTGTTGATAAGCAAAAGTTAAGTTCATCTGATCCTATATACACAACTAGGCAAGTTTCTGTTTTCTGGTTGAATAACAGGGAGAAAGTATTTGCTTGAGTGCCCAGTTACAGCACAGATTAAAAGACAGAGGCGAAGAGAAACATGATGGAAGATGGCAATTGGGAAACACCAAGTATCAGTCCCTCTACTGAAACAACCAAAATTAAAAACTGTTTGCAGCAAAGAACGTAACCTGAAAAGTGAGAAGGTAATCTATAAAATGAAAGAAAATATGTCTAAATCATATATCTAATAAGGATATCCTATGTGAATATACCAAGAACTCGTAAAACTCAGCAAGAAAAAGACAACAATGAAAAATTTGGAAAAGGACTTCAACAGACATTTATCCAAAGAAGATAGGTAACAGTACTTGAAATGAAGCTCAAAGTTAGTAACCATTTAGGGAAATGCAAATCAAAATCATTAGCTACCACTTTATACCCACTTGGCCATAATAAAAAACACTAGGCAAAATAAAAAGGCGAGGATGCAGAGAAATTGGAACTCCTGTAATTTGCTTAGCAGAATGTAAAGTGGTGCAGCTGCTGTGGAAAAGAGTTTAGCTGTTCACTAAAAAGTTAAACAATCATAGGATAGAGCAATTCAACTGTGTACTCAAGAGCATTCAGAAAGGTACAGACATATGCACACACATGTTCATAGCACTATTCACAATAGCCAAAAGGAAACAACTCTAATTTCAGTGGATAAATGGACAAGCAAATTCTGATACACTCATACAATGGTATATTATTCAGCCATAAGAAGAATAAAGTACTGATACCTGCTGTAACGTAGATGAACCTCAGAAAGGTTACACTAAGTCAAAGAAGCTGGATGCAAAAGATCGTTATTCCGTTTATATATCATTGTGTAAAGCATGTCTTTGTTTTTGTAGTTTTGATGCTTTGACTTCTGAGGTTCTTGACACGGGAGGGAACTAGGAGCAACCCCTGTGACCCAGAGCCCACTGAAGTTATTCAAATTAGGCAAACTTCAGTCTGTTTACACTCTTTGACCTGCACCTTTACCTAGAAACACAAGTGCTCCTGCCTACATTTTCCGCTCTTGCCTTCTGACTGATCCTTGTGCTTCACCACGTTAATTCCCCCATAGTTTGCCCTTTTTGGGGATCTGTGAGTATAACCAACCACCGTTTCAATGGCAGTTGTTTTGTAACCTGTTGGCCTCACCATACCTAAATAATATTAAAACCTACATTTTAAACCACACAAATATCCAGAATAGATATATCCATAGTGACATAAAGCAGACTGCTGTTTGGCGGGGGCTGTGAGGAGATGGAATGGGGAGTGACTGCTTTATAGGCACAGGCTTTACTTTTGTGGTGATGAAAATGTTTTGGAACTAGATATAGTTGGTATTTGTACAGCATTGTGAATGTATTAAATCCCACAGAGTTGTGTACTTTAAAATGTTAATTTTGTGTTATATGTATTTCACCTCAAAAAAGAAAGAGATGAAAATGTAATTTGAAGCAATTTTAAGTTTACATGTCTAGCAACATGTCTAGTCTGTTGTAAAATGCATACTCCCTTGTATACCTTTTCCTTACTGGTAAAATGAGGCAATTAGGATTTGGAAACAAAACAGTAAAAATGTACTAATTTTGGCTCAAGTTTTGGGACACAAAAATAAAGAAGTGTAAAAGTCACTCTTGCATATCTGAGAGAAATAAGTTTGAGAAAATGTGGACTTGAAATAGTTGACTCATAGGCAGTACCCTGCTACTTGTATTTTACAACATACATGATGGTTTTTCTGAAGAAATTTCTTCC
>JAQQSS010002040.1:0-14232 GCA_028646465.1 Rhinoceros unicornis | reverse complement strand
AGACGTATTATCTCATGGAATCTCAGACTCACAGTGTTGGTGCCCAAATTACCATCTTCATTTTATTTTACTAGAAAACTGAGAAGTTCAATAACTTGCTATTGATGCTCTCCCATAGCATCAGGGATAAGAAAAGACATTCCCTTTCTCCACATCTCACTTGTCTATCCAGAAGGTTTCTGATGGAGAAATATAAGACTCTAAAGCTAAACTGCCTGGATTTAAATCTTAGTTCTTCTGCTTGCAAGATGTTTGTCCTTGGATATGTTATTTATACTCTATGTCTCAGTTTCCTCATCCATAACATAAGGATGATAAGAAAACCCACATTATAGGATCATTGTGAAGATTCAACTAGTTAACACATATGATATGCTTAGAACAGTACCTGACACATAGTAAATGCTCAATAAAGATTGGATATTGTTTACTTTTGTACTTATTGTTAGCACTTTTACATAAAATAATTTCTACTTTGCAAGGTTTATCCTGGCCTGGGTGTCATAATCCAGTGAGAGAGTTTTATTTCTAGTCAGAACTGGAGATCCAGGAACCATGGCAATGCTTCAGATGATCAGATGTAAGACTTCTCCTCAGCTTCATAAATAAGGCTTCATGGGAGCTTTAAATTATTGCCTTGGCACAACTGGTGGATTATGGTTAATGCAGCAAGTAAAGTAGGTTTTCTGGGGAAAGAAAAAGAATGACTTCTTTTGTAGACGTTTCAAATATAAAATGCCTTGGGAACATTTAGAAGAAATTTTTAGGGATCTGTCACAAAGCCTGGCTCAGAGGAAATTCTCATTCAATATTCATTGAATAAATTAAGAAATGAATGAATGACTGTCCATCAGATGATTTGACATAGAGGCTTAGAATGATGTCAGCCTCATGGCGCAATGAGCTTCCCCCATTGAACTCTCTCCCTCTAAGACACAACAAAAAGGACATTCATATTCCTACAGAAGCTATTCACACAACGCAAGGGACATGTGAGGCACCCACGCAGCCATACACCCGAGGACTGAGGTGCTGGAATCCCCAGAGTGAGTGGAAGGAGGTAAGAGGACATCCCTTCCTTCCCCAAAGACTGCCACCCTGAGACTGAGATCAAACAGCTCTCGGGGGGGCGAGGGCAGATCTCCACAGGAAAACCAGGGCTCTCTAAGACCCCTCACATCCCACGGGGAATCCCCCTACAAAGGGAGCGGAACTGTTGTGAGGGTACTTTTGACAATCTAGCCCCTCAGGAGAGCAGAGAGCAACAGTGAGGTGAGAAAGCTCTGAGATGGGGGAGGTGAAAGGAAGCTCCCCTCTCCCACCCCCAACCTGTCCACCTGGTGTTTCAGCACAGCAGCCCTGCAGCCTCAACACAGCAGAACTTCCACTCTGCCCCTGCCCCAAAGGTGATGGCTCATCAAAGCCCAGGCACCCGTGGCGGTGGTGCACCCAAACCACAGCCACAGAAGCAGTGGCCCCCAGGCACCCAGGCAACAGCAGCAGTGACCGCCCATTGTGGAGGCACCACCAGTGACAGTAGCACAACTGTGTCCCATCCCCAGAGGCAGTGGCCACCAGGTGCCCAGGCCCCACCAGTGATGGCAGCATGCCCATGTCCTGCCCACAGAGGCAGTGGCCCCCAGGCGCCCAGACCCCACCAGTGATGATGGTGTGTCTGTGCCCCACCCACAGAGGCAGAGCCCCCCAAGTGCCCAGGATCCACCAGCAGCAGTGGCGTGCCCATGCCTCACCCCCATAGGCAGCAGCCCCCAGGCACCCAGGCCCCACCAGATGAGGCAGCGTGCCCATGTCCCACCCCCAGAGGCAGTGACCTCTAGGTGCCTGGGTACCAGTGGCAGCAGCAGTGCACCCACACCCAGACCCCAGAGGTGGCAGCCTCCTGGTGCCGGGGCACCAGTTGCAGTGACTTCCTAGTGCCCTGGCCCTACCAGCGGTGGCAGCATACCCATGCCCCATCCCCAGAGGCAGCAGCCCCCAGGTGCCCAGGCCCCACCAGTGGCAGCAGGATGCCCATGTCACACCCCCAGAGGCAGTAGCCCCTAGGTGCCCAGGCACCAGCAGTGGCAGCAGCACACCCACACCAGGCCCCAGAGGTGGCAGCCCCCAGCACCTGGGCACCAGTGGCAGTGACCCCCCAGTGCCCAGGCCCCAACTGTGGTGGCAGCACACCCACACCCAGGCCCCAGAGGCAGTGGCCCCCAGGCACCTGGGCACCAGTGGTGGCAGCAGGATGCCCAGACCCAGGCCCCAGAGGCAGTGGACCACCAGTGCTGGTGCACCAGTGGCAGTGACATCCCAGAGTCCAGGCCCCACCAGCAGTTGCAGCATGCCCCCACCCAAACCCCAGAGGTGGCAGCCCCATGGCACCCAGGCATTAGTGGCAGTGGCACACCCACGCATAGGCCCCACTGGTCGTGACCCCAAAGCACCCTGGCCCACCTAGTGGTGGGGTGTGCCCATGCCCATGCACCAGAGGTGGCGGCAGCTCAGGCCCCACCACACCACAACCCCAGCTGCTCTGGCTAGACTGAGCCACAGCCCCAGCTGCATCAGCTCAACTGTGCTCAGACTCCAGCTGACTTGGTGCCAGCAACTTTGGCCCAGCCGTACTCCAGTTCCAGCTTCTTTGGCCCAGTGGCAATCCAGCTCCTCTTTCTTCAGCCCAGCCATGCTTCAGCTGCATCTGCTTCCATCCACCCACACCCAAGCCCCAGCTGCTTCGGCCTAGCCATGTTCCAGTCCAAGCTGTTCCCACACTCTAGCTCCAGCTGTTCCCACGCTTCACCCCCAGCAGCCTCCACTCAGTCACACTTCAGATCAGCTGTGCTTCAGCTCAGCCATCCCTCAGCTCAGACAGGGGCTGACCAGAGCAACCATGGATTGAAGTGAGCACAGAATACACAGCCCTTGACCACCACCCAGTGGCGACAAGAGGAAACTGTGACCAGATATTTTCACTATGAGGAAAAATAAGCCAACGCTGACAGGCACTACACAAAAATATATTAAATCTCCAGACCAAAAGGAAAATGACAAGCATCCAGAAATCAACCTTGATAGCACAGAAATGTATAACCTTAATGACAGAGAATTCAAAGTAGCCATCATAAAAAAGCTCAATGAAATACAAGAAAACACAGATAGACAATTCAATGAAATTAGGAGTTTCTTCACAAAACAGATTGAAACTATGAAGAAAAACAAATCAGAAATCTTAGAAATGAAAAACACAATAGAGGAGATAAAGACAAATCTGGAAGCCTTAAGCATCAGGGCTGACAATATAGAGGAAAGAACTAGCAATATTGAGGACAACAATTCAGAAATGCTCCAGATGGAGGAGGAAAGGGAGCTAAGACTAAAGACAAATGAAGAAACCCCCCGAGAAATACCTGATTCAATTAGGAAATCCAACATAAGGATTATAAGTATTCCAGAGGGAGAAGAGAGGGAAAAAGGAGCAGAGAAATTGTTCAAAGATATAATAGCTGAGAACTTCCCAAACCTGGGCAAGGAGCTAGAAATAGAAATGAAATGAATAGATCTTCTAAATAAATCAACATGAAAAGACCCTCTGCAAGGCGTAGAGTAGTAAAACTGGCAAAAGTCAATGACAAAGAAAAAATATTAAAGGCAGCTAGACAAAAAAATAATGTACAAAGGAATTCCTATCAGGCTCTCAACCGAATACTCCATAGAAACTTTACAGGCTAGGAGAGAGTGGGATGATATAGTCAAAATTCTGAAGGACAAAATCTTTCAGGCAAGAATACCCTATCCAGTGAAAATATCCTTCAGATATGATGGAGAAATAATAACTAATGCAAATAAAGAAAAGCTAAGGGATTTCATTGTCACAAGACACCACTACAAGAAGTGTTCAACAAGGCCCTCATGCCTGAAAAATAAAAGAGAAAAGGGATTCAAAGTTTTGAGCAAGGAGGAAAATAGGTCAACAAAACCAGAAAAGTTGCAGCTCTCTAATCAGAAGAGATGAGCAAACACTTAATTATAAAACCAAAGATCAAGCTAAGAGAAACACCAAAAATAGTTTAACCTCATCAGTTTAAACACAAAGTCACAACACAAGAAGGAATAAGATGTGACAACAATAACTTAGAAGGGGAAGAGGAAAGGGATGGAATTGACTTAGTCTAAGGAAATAAGAAGCCATCAAAAAATGGACTATCATCTTATCTATGAGATTTTTTTATGCAAACCTCATGGTAACCACTAACCAAATAATCAGAACAGAGTCACACATGATAAATAAAGAGAAAACTATGAGAACCCCCATATAGAACTACCAAACTGAACTGGTAGTCCAAAACACATGGGGCGAGAAATAAAATAAATGCAACAGAACCAGAAAATGAACAATAAAATAGCAACAATAAGCCCTCATATGTCAATAATTACCCTAAATGTAAATGGACTGAATTCTTCAATTAAAAGACACAGAGCGGCGGGATGGATTAAAAAACAAGACCCAATAATATGCTGCCTGCAGTAAACACATCTCAGCTCTAAAGACAAACAAAGTCTCAGAGTGAAAGGATAGAAGACAATCCTCTAAGCTAGAGGCAAAGAAAATAAAGCTGGTATTGCCATACTTATATCAGACAAAGTTGACTTCAAGATAAAACAGATAATGAGAGACAAAGAGGGGAAATATATAGTGATAAAGGGACACTCCACCAAGAAGACATATCACTTTTAAATATATATGCACCCAATAAGGTAGCACCAAGGTACATAAAGCAACTGTTAACAAACCTAAAAGGAGATGTTAATAACAACACAATGATAGTAGGGGATCTTAACACCCCACTTTCATCAATGGATAGATCATCCAGACAGAAAGTCAATAAGGAAATAATGGGCTTAAATGAAAAACTCAACGAGATGGGCTTAATAGATACATAGAGAGCACTCCATCCAAACACAGCAGATTACACATTCTTCTCAAGTGCACATGGAACATTCTCAAGAATAGACCATATGTTGGGAAGCAAGGCATGTTTCTATAAATTTAAGAAGATTGAAATCATAACAAGCATCTTTTCCAACCATAACACCATGAAGCTAGAAATCAACTACAAGAAAAATAACAAGAAAGTGACAAAGCTGTGGAGACTCAACAACATGCTGCTAAACAACCAATGGATCATCAATAAAATTAAAGGAGAAAACAAATCATATCTGGAGACAAATGAAAACAAAAATACACCATACAAACTCATATGGGATGCAGCAAAAGTCCTGAGAGGGAAATTCACAGCAATACAGGCCCACCTTAACAAACAAGAAAAAGCCCAATAAGCAACCTTAAATTATGCCTAACATAATTAGAAAAAGAACAACAAACAAAGCCTAAAGTCAGCAGAAGGAGGGAAATAATAAAAATCAGAGCGGAAATAAATGAAATTGAAATAAATAAAAAGCAGTAGAAAGGATCAATGAAAAAAAGATCTGGTTCTTTGAGAAGATAAACAAAATTGACAAACCCTTAGCCAGACTCACTAAGAAAAAAAGAGAGAAGACACAAGTAAATAAAATTAGAAGTGAAAAAGGAGAAATTACAATGGATACCACAGAAATACAAAAGATTATGAGAGACTACTATGAAAAACTATATACCAACAAAATGGAACATCTAGAAGAAATGGATAAATTCTTAGACTCATACAACCTCCCAAAACTGAATCAAGAAGAAATAGAGACCCTGAATAGACCAATCACAATCAAAGAAATAGAAACAGTAATCAAAAACCTCACAAAAATAAAAGTCCAGGACCAGGTGGCTTCTATGGAGAATTTTATCAAACATTCAAAGAAGATTTAATACCTATCCTTCTCAAACTATTAAAAAAATAGAGGAAGATGGAACACTTCCCAGCACATTCTCTGAGGCCAACATCACCCTGATACCGAACCCAGACAAAGACAACACTAAGAAGGAAAACGACAGACCCATATCCCTGATGAACATAGATGCAAAAATCCTCAGCAAAATATTGGCAAACCGAATATATCAACACATTAAAAAGGTCATACACTGTGATCAAGTGGGATTTATACCAGGGACACAGGGATGGTTCAACTTCTGCAAATCAATCAATGTGATACACCACATTAACAAAACGAGGAATAAAAACCATATGATCATCTCAATAGATGCAGACAAGGCTTTTGACAAGATCCAACATCTATTTATGATAAAAACTCTCAAAAAAATGGGTATAGAAGGAAAGTACCTTAACATAATAAAGACCATATCTGACAAACACACAGCCAACATCATTCTCAATGGGGAAAGAATGAAAGCCATCCCTCTGAAAACAGGAATAAGACAAGGGTGCCCACTCTCACCACTAACATTCAACACAGTACTGGAGGTTCTTGCCAGAGCAATTAGGCAAGAAAAAGGAATAAAAGAAATACAAATAGGCAACAAAGAAGTGAAACTATTGTTGTTTGCAGATGACATGGTCTTATATATAGAAGACGCTAAAGAATCCATTGGAAAACTATTAGAAATAATCACAAATACAGGAAAGTTTCAGGCTACAAAATCAACTTATACAAATCAGTTGCATTTCTATATACCAGCAATGAACTAACAGAAAGAGAGCTCAAGAAGACAATCCCATTTACAAGACAACAAAAAGAATAAAATATCTAGGAATAAATTTAACCAAGGAAGTGAAAGACCTATACAATGAAAACTAGAAGACATTATTGAGTGAAATCAATGATGTAGTAAAGAAATGGAAAAAAAATTCCATACACTTGGATTGGAAGAATAAACATACTTAAAATATCCATACTACCTAAAGCAATCTACAGATTCAATGCAATCCCAATCAGAATCCCAAGGACATTCTTCAAGAACATAGAACCAAGATTACTAAAATTCATATGGGGCACCAAAAGACCCCAAATAGCTAAAGAAATCCTGAGAAAAAAGAACAAAGCTGGAGGCATCACAATTTCTGACTTCAAAACTTACTATAAAGCTATGGTAATTAAAAGAGCACGGTACTGGTACAGAAACAGACACACAGATGAATGGAACAGCATTGAAAGCCCAGAAATAAAACCTCACATCTATGGGCAGCTAATCTTCGACAAAGTAGTTCAGAACATACAATGGAGAAAGGAAAGTCTCTTCAATAAATGCTGCTGGGAAAACTGGACAGTCACTTGCAGAAGAATGAAAGTAGACCATATTCTTTCGCCATTCACAAAAATTAACTCAAAATCTATTAAAGACCTGAATGTGAGACCTGAAACGATAAAACTCCTGGAGGAAAATATAGGTAGTACACTATTCATCATTAGCCATAAAGGGATCTTTTCGAATTCCATGTCTACTCAGACAAGGGAAACAAAATAAAAATAAACTAGTGGGACTTCATCAGATTAAAGAGCTTCCACAAGGCAAATGAAATCAGGATGAAAATGAATAGGCAACCCACCAGCTGGGAAAGCATATTTGTAAACAATATCTGACAAGGGATTAATCACCATAATATATAAAGAAATCACAAAACTGAACAACAAATGCAAACAACCAAATCAAAATATGGGCAGAGGAAATGAACAGACACTTCTCCAAAGAAGATATACAGATGGCCAATAGGCACATGAAAAGTTCAACATCACTAATCATCAGGGAAATGCAAATCAAAACCACACTAAGATATCATACTACACCGTTTAGAATGTTTATAATCACCAAGACAAAAAAATGGAGACAAATGCTGGAAAGGCTCTAGAGAAATGGGAACACTAGCTCTCTGCTGATGGGAATGCAAACTGGTGCAGCCTCTGTGGAAAACAGTATGGAGATTCCTCAAAAGTTAAAAATAGAAATACCTTATCATCCAGCTATTTCACTACTGGGTATCTATCCAACGAGCCTGAAATCAACAACCCAAAGAGGCTTATGTACGCCTATGTTCATTGAAGCATTGTTCACTATAGCCAAGACATGGAAGCAACCCAAGTTTCCCTCAACTGATGAGTGGATAAAGATGTGGTCTATATATACAATGGAATACTACTCAGCCATAAAAAAAGACAAAATTTTCCCATTTGCAACAACATGGATGGACCTGGAGGGTATTCTGTTAGGCAAAATAAGCCAGAAAGAGAAAGACAATCACTGCATGGTTTCACTCATATGTGGAAGATAAACCAACACACAGACAGATAGAACTGTCTGGTGGTTACCAGGAGCAAGGGGGGTGGGCACAAAGGGTGAAGGGATGCATTTATATGGTGACTGAGAAACGATAATGTACAACAAAAATTTCACAATAAAGGAAAAAAACTTTCCCACAATAACCCATATCCGTTAGGTATGCTGCCAACCCAGATCTTTAGAAGATTACAAACCATTTTGGCCAAGGACTTTTCCTTGGAATATATATTTCTGCGTGGTGAAAATAAAAAAGAATAAAGCAGACCTACCACACACACACACACAAAAAAAACAGAACTACCATATGACCCAGCAATATGACTTCTGGGTGTATATCCAAAGGCGATGAAAGAACTATCTCAAAGAGTTACTGCCTTGCCACGTTCATTTCAGTATTATTCCTAATATACTGCTCAAAATAACACACAGTTCCAGCCACCTTGTAAGCCTGACGAGAGAACCCAAGCAACTACAAAGCCCATTCAACAGCCTCGCTCTGACAAAGAACCAAGCCAACAGTCTTATTCAAATGTTCTTAGCCAGTGACACACTCTCCCTGACCTCAGAGCTTGGGCAGTGGTCTTGCCCCAAAATAGACCTTGATAGCAAGTCCCACCTGACCAAGGACATTAACAGCAGACACATCCAGAAAAACAAATGAGACGACTGGTAAAGAACTTTCTCTGCCAAGGCAAACTTGTAAAGTCTAGAAGAGGAGAGCATGTACTCGAATGCACAGATAACAATGTAAGGAATAAAGAATCACAAAAAAATAGGTAAAAATGTCACCACCAAAGGAAAGTAATTAATCTCCAAATACTGATGCTAAAGAAATGTCAATTTATGAACTGTTAGATAAAAAATTCAGAATAACCCTATTATAGAAGTTTAGTGAACAGCAATAACACATAACTAAACAAAATTAGGAAAACAACACATGAAGAAAATGAGTAGTTCAACAAAGAAATAAAAACCATAAAGAAGCAAACAGAAATCATAGAACTGAAAAGCACAATGACTGAACTGAAGAATTCAATAGAGAGCTTAAATAGCAGACTTGACCATGGAAGAGAAAGAATTGAGACCTAGAAGACAAGATATTTGCAATTATCCAGTCAGGAAAAAAAAAAAACAAGGAGAATAAAACAGAATGAAGAAAACCATTGAGACTTATGGAACATAATCAAAATAAACAATGTCTGCATTATGGGAATTTGAGAAAGAAGAAGAGAAAGAGAAGGGACAGACAGTATATTTAAAGCAATAATGGTTGACAACTACCCAAACCTGGGGAGAGAAATGGATATCCAGATCTATGAGGTGCAAAGGATCTCAAATAGAAAGAATGTGAATAGGGCTACACTGAGACACATTATATTTAAATGTCAAAATAAAAGATAAAGAAAAAATTTAGAGGGCCGGCCCTGTGGCTTAGTGGTTAAGTGTGCACGCTCCGCTACTGGTGGCGCAGGTTCGGATCCTGGGCGCACGCTGATGCACCACTTCTCCAGCCATGCTGAGGCCACGTCCCACATAGAGCAACTGGAAGGATGTGCAACTACGACATACAACTATCTACTTGGGCTTTGGGGGAAAAAAAAGGAGGAAGATTGGCAATAGATGTTAGCTCAGGACCAGTCTTCGTCAGCAAAAGAGGAGGATTAGCATGGATGTTAGCTCAGGGCAGATCATCCTCACAAAAAAAAAGTTTAAAAAAAAAGTTAAAAAAAATTTAGAAAACAGAAAGAGAAAAGAGACAAATTACATACAAAAAATAAATAAATAAACAGAAGATTATGGGTGGATTTCTCAATGGAAACTTTTCAGACCAGGAAAGAATGGGATGATATATTTAAAATATTGAAAGAAAAAATTGTCAAATGAGAATTCTATATCCAGCAAAAATGTCCTCCAGAAATGATGAAGAGAGAACATCTTTCCTGAGCAAAAAAAAGCTAAGGGAATTCGTCATTGCTAGATCTGCCTTACAAGAAATGCCAAAGGGAGTTCTATGAGTGGAAGTAAAAAAGTTAACATCATAAAAACATAAGAAGGTAGCATAAAACTCACCAGTAATGATAAATATATAGTCAAATTTAGATTTTGTAGTATGGTAATGGTGGTGGGTAATTCACTTACAACTCTGGTTTAAAAGTGAAAAAACAAATATATAGGTTGGCCCCATGGCATAGTGGTTGGGTTCAGTGTGCCCCGCTTCGGCAGCCTGGGTTTGAGGGTTCGGTTTCCGGGCATGGACCTATACCACTTGTCAGAGATGATATGGTGGCGACCCACATACAAAATAGAGGAAGATTGGCAGAGATGTTGGCTCAGGGCTAATCTTTCATAAGCAAAGAAGAAAAAAGAGGAATACTGGCAACAGATTTTAGCTCAGGGTGAATCTTCATCAGAAAATAAAAAGTAAAAATAACCACAACTAAAATAATCTATTATTGCAAACACAATATGAAAATATGTAAACAGTAATATTAATAACCTAAAATGTGAGGGAAAGGAGAAATAAAAGTTTAACTTTTATAAATCTTATTGTAATTAAGTTATTATCAGTTTAAAATAGGGCATTATACAAGAGAAGTCAAGATGGCAGCATAGACAGACTCTAAACTCACCTCCTCACCAGGGACACAGACAATTTACAACTATGTGTGGAAAAATTACCCCTGAGACAGAACTGAAAACTGGATAAGAGGAACTTCTGCAACAACAGACAATCCTAACTGAGGTAGAAGAGGCAGAAACTCCCTTCTGGAGAGGAAAAATGCCCCCTTCACAAGCCGCAGTGCTTCACGGCCGCCTGGGAGCAGCCCACAGGTACGCAGCCCTCCCTGGAGGCGCGGGGCCCTGAGCTGGGGAGCAGCCCACTGTGGTCATTTTGTGGACCCAGCTCAATCGAGATGAGTGGCAGAATATCTGACTTTGCCTGCTACTAAAACATTGAGGAATACACCCAGAAAAGCTGGTTCACCAAGAAATTAAAACCGGCTCTTAAAGGGCCCACACACAAACTCACCCATTTCAGAAAGCAACCTAAAATCACCATAAAAAAAGGTGCACAGTGCTTCGGAGAAAAGAGACTCACCTAATAGGCCCTGAGTGCATCTCGGTGTGGGGTGAGACCTCTCCAGGGACTGGGACATTGGCGGAGGCCATTGATGTGGCCTGGTGTGGGTGTGCTGACACAGACGCCATTGGATTTCTCCCTGAGGCCTGATAACCCAGGGTCTGCCCCACCCACTAGAGCACCAATTTAATCCAGCTCAGCCAGGGCAGGCAGCTCACCCTAGAGACTGGCCCCACCCAACAACAAGCCCTTAGGCAACTTGTGGGCCTCCATAGTTTGGTGACTGGATTCTCTGCAGCCTGGCAACTGAGCCGAATTCAGTGGGGCAGGGCATGGACAAGGAGCGGGTGGAGAGTGTGGGGTGGCAGTGGAGTGGGTGGGGCTCCTGCCATGGAGAGACTGTGTCCAAATCAGGAGGTCGGGGCGTGCACACGGGGCACAACAGTGTTGACTGTGTGTGTGGACCTGTGGGCGGCATGGCTTGTCAGCTGCAGAAGACTTGTGCTTCTCAAAGACCCACATAGGGGGTTTGCCCCACCTTCCAAAGCCTGAAACAATTGGGTGCTCCCGTGCCTGAGGCCAGCGCCACCAAGCTGCAATCCTCAGAGAATGGACAAGAGACCTAAAAGCTTGAGGATTACAGCAATTGTAAGGCCCTGAGCCTAACAACCTGCCACGCTGGGGGCCTACTCACTTAAAAGGAATACTGCAACACAAATATGGTATTAGAACTTGCAGCCAACCGTGCTGGGGCTCCCCACACCTGATAAAGAGACTGAAGGGCCCACAGCAACTACAAGCAGCTGAACATTACAACAGTTGGCCAGGAGCATAACTGGGCCTCCCTGGGCGCTTACTGGGAGAGCAAACAGGCCACAACAGAAGGACACATGTAGCCCACATAGGGGTCACCCCTGGAACATTGAGAACTGAGGGAAGCACACTGCAGGTCTCCTAAGACATCACTTACATTAGGTAACACATCCAAGAGCAGGAGACGTAGCTGACCTACATAATACGTAGTCACAAGCACAGGGAAAGAGGCAAAATGAATAGGCAAAGGAATACATTCCAAGTAAGGGAACAGGACAAAACCCCAGAAAAGGAAATAAGTGAAACAGAAATGAGCAACCCACACGACAGAAAGTTCAAACAAAGAGTGTTAAGGAAGCTCACTGATGTGGGGAGAATAGATGAACTCAGTGAGAATGTCAACAAAGAAATGGAAGATATAAAAAAGAACCCATCAGAAATAAAGAATTCAACACTGGAAATGAATAATTCATTAGAGGGACATAAAAGCAGAGAAGAGGATACAGAAGAACGGACCTGTGAGCTGGACAAAAGACTAGAAGAAATTACCCAAGCTGAACAGGTAAAAGAGTTAAGAATTAAAAAGAGTGAGCACAGTCTAAGGGACCTTTGGGACAACATGAAACGCACTAACATCCATGTTATACTTGTCCCACAAGGAGAAGAGCGAGACAAAGGGGCAGAGAATCTATTTCAACAAATAATAGATGAAAAATTCCCGAACCTAAGAAAGGAAACAGACATCCAGGTACAGGAAGCACAGAGAGCCCCATACAAGATAAACCCAAAGAGGCCCACACCAAGACACATCATAATCAAAATGTCCAGAATTAAAGATAAAGAGAGAATCATAAAAGCCGCAGGAGAAATTCAAGTTATATACAAAGGAAACCCCATAAGGCTATCAGCTGACTTCTCAGCAGAAACCTTAGAGGCTAGAAGACAGTGGCACGATATATTTAAAGTGCTAAAAGGAAAAAACTTACAGCCAAGAGTACTCTACTCAGCAAGGTTATCATTCAAAATGGAAGGACAGATCAAAATTTCCCAGACAAGGAAAAGTTAAAGGAGTTTGTCACCAAGAAACCAGTGGTACAAGAAATGTTAAAGGGATTGCTTTAAGGGGAAAAGAGAAGACAAAAAATAGGAAAAATTATCTATTTCCATGATAAGAGGGTAATGGTTACAAATGCACAAAAAAGAGGTTAGATATGATATGGAAAACATAAAAGGATGGAGGAGGGGAGTTAAAGAGTAGAGCTTTCAGGCAGAGGTCAAACTAAAGAGACAATCAATTCTGTATAAAATAAGAAAGAAACAGAGAAGGACTACTAAAACATTGAGGAAAAAAAGTTAAAAAATGGCAGGAAGTACATACTTATCAATAGTTACTTTAAACGTCAATGGACTGAATGCTCCAATTAAAAGGCATAGTGTGGCTGATTGGATAAATAAACAAGATCCCTATATATGCTGCATACAAGAGACACCCTTCATACCTAAAGACACTCAAAAACTGAAAGTGAAGGGATGGAAAAACATACTCCATGCAAAAGGCAATGAAAAGAAAGCTGGGGTAGCAGTATTCATATCAGACAAAACATACTTTAAAACAAAAACTGTAAAAGGAGATAAAGAAGGGTATTACATAAATGATCAAGGGAACAATCCAACAAGAGGATATAACACTTGTAAATATCTACACACCCAATATAGGTGCACGTAAATATATAAAGCAATTATTAACATACATAAAAACAGAAATAGACAATAACACAATAACAGTAGGGGACTTTAACACTCCACTTACACCAACAGATAGATCATCCAAACAGAGGATCAATAAGGAAACATTGGCCTTAAATGATACACTAGAACAGTTGGACCTAGTAGATATATACAGAACATTCCATCCAAAAACTGAGGAATACACGTTCTTTTCAAATGCACATGGAACATTCTCCAGGATCGATCACATATTAGGCCACAAAACAATTCTCCATAAATTTAAGAAGATTGAAATAATACCAAGCATCTTTTCTGACCACAACGGTATGAAACTAGATATCAACTATAGGAAGAAAATCAGAAAAGCCACAAATACGTG
>JAQQSS010002038.1:0-14234 GCA_028646465.1 Rhinoceros unicornis | reverse complement strand
GTTAGCTCAGGACCAATCTTCCTCAAAAAAAAAAAACAAACCCTAAAAGCAATTTGGTAATGATATCAAGAAACACAAGGCTGGGGCCGGCCCCGTGGCTTAGCGGTTAAGTGCGCGCACTCCGCTGCTGGCCGCCCGGGTTCAGATCCCGGGCACGCACCAATGCACCGCTTCTCTGGCCATGCTGGGGCCACGTCCCACATACGGCAACTAGAAGAATGTGCAGCTATGACATACAACTGTCTACTGGGGCTTTGGGGGGAAAAAATAAATAAATAAAATCAAAAAATAATAAAAATTAAAAAAACAAAACAAAACATTGTGATACATAAGCTCAATGTAATTTTGAGAGGATGAAAAGGATACTAGGAGAAAAAAGTCTATTTAAAGAATAAGAAATAGACCTTGGAAATTAGAAGTACGATTGTTGAAATGACTGCAATAACAATCTATGACAAAATGTTAAGAAAAAGGCAAGAATACAGATCAAATGAATAAAGAAACAAAAATATAAATATATATTTAATATATATTAATACTTTTAATATATTAATTATATATATATTGAAAATAGTAATATATAAGTACCATATAAGCATTTTGATTTTCAACTAATAGAAGATGCAAAAAGAAAATAAAAGGCTATACATTTTGCAATAAACAATAGAAAATATCTTAGAATGGATAAAATATATAAATTTTATATTGCAAATGTCTACAAAATATAGAGAAGGATTAAGAAAAAAGTCACATCCACAGATATCTGGATTAATAATTTAAACACTTAAAATCAAAAGGAATATTCTACAGGTATTTAAAAGCTTGAAAGACTTTCATAGGAAGAGTTGAGTTTTCTTCTGTGTGGCCATGTCAGGAAATAAGACACAGACTAATGTGATAAAATTTCAGTGATGCAGACTTGGCTTCAAGTTTCTCACTGTGTGTAGAAAGAAAGAAGAGGAAAGTCAAAAACCTCAAGTCTGATAGTTGCTGAATATGGTAAGATGGTTACAAGAGATGCAGAATATGATAAGGAGGTTAGAGGAAATAAACAAAGAATGTTAAATAACTTTGAAAGGGTGAGCATAAAAAAATGATGCCTTTTATTATCCAGTCCATTTAAGGACTGTCTGTATTTATAATACTTGACTGTATGTTAATTATTAGTGTGTAGGCAATTTAAGCAGTGTGTAGTTTATGAAAAAGTACATATTATGGGAAGTTTAAGGAAGGACTGAAATAAGACATATTTGGTATTTTGATCAATATTTGCCAAGTACTATATATAACAAATAATAAATATCAATGTAACAAGAGATTTCAATTTTTGGGTCTGTATGTATTCTAGATAAAAATTAATGGAAATAGTGATTTTAGAGAACACATAAGCAAGTTTTTCTTGTTTTTTATTCTATCTTTTTATAGCATTCTATTTCAAGAGGAAGAAAACAAAATCTATGATTTCTTTCAGCACTTATTTTTCATACCCCGGATTGTTTATTCTCTATTACAGAAGCAAGAGAAGTTTTCAGTAAAAAGCATAACAGATGTGACTTCTTATGTGACCATAAGAAAATAAATATTTAAATGATAAGATGTGATATACGTTAGGAAGAAAATATTAAGCCAATGAAAAGAAAATGATCTCTATTTATGATAACTTAAAAAAAAAACCCTGTGAATATCACAGGAGTCAGAAAGAAAGTATCTTATCTGTTGTCTAGCACTGCCTAAATCAATTACTCAAAATCAAAATTGAAGGAACAACAACAGAAAGATAGAGGCTGGATTTTCCCCTTCTTCCACCAAATTATTCTCATAAATATCACATCAACAGGGAGACATTTATGGTTTCTCAAAGAAGTCTTAAGCAACTACATATGGCTCTAGGTCCATGAATGTCTCCTGTTAGTCTTACAAATAACCCAAAAGGTCTACTTTTTGAACAAAAATTCTTATCATTTAGTAAAATTTCAACTTTTGAAGAAAAAACAACTTGTTATTGGCACTTATTTCCTTTTTGAATATTGGGGAAAAAGCATAAAGGAAGTTTGACATTGGTATTCTATAGATAGCTTTCTCTGTTTCAGTTGTTTGGGTGGACATTTTTACTAAATTTTTTTTTTTTTTTTTTTAGTATGATAAACACTAGAGCTACACTTGCCCAATCCTGGACACCTCTATGGTCAGATAAAGATGAGACAAGATCAGAAAGTTTCTGGAGATGTAGCAGAATTGCGTGCTACTCTCAGCTAATTCAATCCATCTGGGGTAAAAATATATCAGTGTGAATTTACACAGCCAATGACTTTCCTGTTTTATATGTTAAGTCAAAGCAAATTTAAGTATGCTGACCTTCCATGTAAAGATGAATCATCTTATCTGCCCACAGCAAATATAATCTCACATAGCATCTTTCAAGTAAACCAAACCAAGCAGATATGGAGCCTGGTATTTCTTTTGAATTCCAAGTCTCATGTCATTTGTTTTGAGCTCAGGGAATCTCAGGAAGTCCTTGTTTTCATGAATAGCTAGAGTTAATGTATTTATGTTCTGTCTTTCTTATATGAACCACCTTTGAAGCAATGTTGATTTAAACATCACTTTTTTTTTATCAACCATTTAAATATTATCCATCCTATGCAGTTCTGCCTCTCCCTTGCAGAGTCAGTTTATAGTTTTGTTTTTTGCTGACACTGCTCTTTATATCACCAGGAATAATAAACATGAAAAAATGATGTGCTGTTCTTTGAGGATAAGAAATTACATCTGCCTGTAAAGAGTTTATGATTTAGTTGCAGAGAAGGGACAGACACCTGATGAAAAACATTATAAGACAGCAAATTCTACAGGCAAAATGAATGATTGGGGTGGAAAATGGTCTATGAAGTCTGAGGAAATTATCCCCAAAGACTGTGGCATTCAGGGAGGCTTCCTCTAAAGGATAGTATTTAAAGTAATCCTTGAAATTGGACCAGGGCAGTTAGAATTGCTCAAAAAAAGTCTCTAAGATGAAGATTTGCATGGTATGCTGATGAGACCATCTAAACCAGAGGATTTATGATGGATAACAGGGAATGAGACCTGAGTGCTAAATGAGGCTGACTGCTAAAGAGTCTTGGGAGAATTAGGGGGGGAAAGCTAAGAAATACAAACATATTAACATGTATATTTCAGAATGCTTCCTTTGTCCTACTTGACTGAGAATCAAATGATATATTTTATTCAAGAAATGGGAAAGCATTTTATGTCTTATGTGTTTGATATTTTTATGTTGATTGAATAATCTCAATTTTATAATGATAAATTTTCTGAATGATATTTTGATATTTTCTACACTTAATTTTTAATAAAATAATTTTATTCTACTGGCAAAATTCATTTACATTCATTATTACTATAAACCATAAAGCCTTTTTGGTTTGTTCTGAGATTAAAAGAAACATATTAAAAGAAGTACATTTTTATTTTGTTTCGCTTTTCAGTTTAAAATAGAACGTGCTTACATATTTTAATATCATTTTGTAAAACACTGGAAAATGTCTAAATAGTTCATCTTAATTTTAAATATAATCATGGAAATTATTTTAAAACTATTAAATATTTCAAAACTTAAACACACCACAAGGAGTTAGAAATGTAAGAAAGGCTTAAAATCAAGAGGCACTAGGCAAATATGTCTAGTTTTTTACACTTTGTTCTTCTAATATTCTTTCTAAGGAATTTATTAAGACCTACTTATTAAAGATATCAACTCTTTTAATGATTTAAAAGCTGCCTTGGATGTTTGGTTTATGGAAGTTTCAAAAAGAGAACCGAACAATAATGACAAAAAAACCCCAAACAAACAAAACAATAAAGACAAAGATCAGCTACTGGAAAATTTGGGACCAAAAAGACTACAAAAGTTGCAGGGGAAAGAAAAATAGAAAAGACATTTAAAAATTAATTTTGAGTTCAAAAGATTCTGTCAGTTACGGTGTCTTGCTAAATGCAGAAACCGAAATACAGCTCTGGGTTCTGTATCCAAATTTAATTTATTAATAACGATGAAAGTTTTTATGATATTGATAATAATGTTGAAGGTAATGAGAGTTCGTCACTGTGAAACGTTTCCCATTTTCACAGAATTTTTGGAAATGATATCTTATTGACGTAGAGGAAAAGTTTTTTTCTTTTTTTTGTGAGGAAGATCAGCCCTGAGCTAACATCTGCCAATCCTCCTCTTTTTGCTGAAGCAGACTTGTCCTGGGCTAACATCCGTGCCCATCTTCCTCTACTTTATATGGGATGCCGCCACAGCATGGCTTGACAAGTGGTGCATCGGTGTGTGCCCAGGATCCAAACCCACCAACCCTGGGCCGCCTCAGTGTAGCGCGTGCACTTATAACCACTTGCGCCACCAGACCAGCCCCGAGGAAAAGATTTTAAATGTCCTATTCAGACTAGAAAGGAAAATCAGATCAATAGGTGGGAAGAGGGAAACAATGATTGAGTACGAAGTATGTGCCATGCTTATTACACTTATTATGTAATTTGGTTCACTCAACAACAGTAAAAGGTCACTGAGGCAACTTCAGGTCAGGGTATTTGTGCAAGTTCACACATCTGAGTAAGAGACAAAGTAAGGAATCAAACTCATCTGCCTGACCTTAATATCCACACTGATTCTAATTGAATAAAACACTTCCATGCAGAAGCAATCATATCTCAGATATTACTCTGGCTTCTGGTCAGAGCGTACCCTGAAAATGATTTTAATACAGTAATATTGATGATAAAATTATTCTGTAAAACTGTAACACAGACTGAGGCAAAGACTGTAATTTCCATAACCAATATCCATTTTTCCCTTCTCACCTACAAAAATAATCCTATTTCATCAGGGGGAATAAGTCTGCATTTTCTATTTACCTTGCAGATTGGAGTACCCATGCAAAACAGTTCTAGCCAACAGGATATAAATGGAAGTTGTTGATTGCACCTTTGACGAAAGCTCCTTAAAGTGTATGAGTGAAGGGACCCCGAGGATGGTAGACTCCAAAGTGTGTGACCCTTTATCCTGGCCCTTCTTCTTGCCGTCAGAAAAACTGATGAATGCCCAGAAGTCAGAAACTATCTTGGAACTACAAGTCAACTCTCACAAGTTAGGAATAAGTGATGAAAACATCAAAGGATCCTAGGCCCCTGACAGCATTGTGGAGTCACCTCACCAGTCCCAGACTACTCTTTTCCAAATCTCTCATTACAAGGACAAAAGAAAAGGTAATACATTAATTGTTCAAGCCAATATTTTTTTCAGATTTTGCAATTTATAGCCTAAAACAAAACCCTAACCTATGTGCCTATATACATGAAAAGCTGTCTTTCAATCATTGTGTGTATATGGTATAAAATATCCAGACAAATGTAAGAACAAAAAAAAAGTCATTCAGTGTTGTTTTCGTTAATATCTAGAATTTTAATGTTATAAAGACACATGCATAAGATTGATTCTCTATCATGTAATTAATCCTTCCTTCAGATTTAAACTATGTTAAAAGAAAAAAAGGCATTTTTAGGAAATTTACTTAAATTAGTTATAATGATCAGAATATTACAGGGGCAAAAAATATTTGGATCCTGAATAATCTACTTTATTCCATAATCCTACGATGTCAATGTATCAGATACAACTGGTCACAGGCACTGTGAAAGTAAAATGTCATGGTATCTCAACTTTCTGCAACGAATTTTTATGGGGAATAAGAGTAAACATTCTATACAATTCCATGTCAACATATTACTATATAAATAAGAATATGTATATTTTATAGAAAAAATTGTATAAAGTTACCATGAATTTAGCATAATGTTTTTGCAGTGTTGACAGCATTTATATCCTCAATGATACTCAATTACTAATTTTACAGGTATAAATGTATTTTGATGAATTCTTTTAATAAATATGTTAGCTATATTCCTATAGTTTTGAAGTACCTTTTATTACACATAATTTAAATATTTAAATACACATACGATACAATTTAAATGATTATAACATCATTAAACTTGAAACATGCCTTTAAAACAAACTAAATATGTATTTCCTAGTTAGTTAATTAAAGTTTGAATATGTAAACTAAACTTACACAGATTATGTCCATTTAATTTTTACAGAGGTACATGACAATATGTAGGATGTGATGTTATCATGGTAAATATCTTTTCAGTTTTTAAAATATAAAAATTTCAAAATATTTTCTTGAATGGCTCAGTTACTTAAAATAATTTTAATTCTTATCCTTTTGGAATTTAATCCTGTAGAATTTCCAAAAGCACAGTCTGAAAAAACAAACTTTGGAATTTATACTTCCAGTCAAGAGACACTATTCAACAGAAAGGAATATATAATCTTTCATTCACCTGAAAAAGAAGACATTGAATGTATAATTTCTTTGTGTTTGTTAAGAAAACTTGTATACAGTTTTTAACTGGATGTTAATCAGAGCAGATTGAAAAGACTAATTCATTACCAAGGTTTGCTTATTATCCTTTCCTAAAGATTATATCTAACACTTAAGGAACACTTTGAAAAAGAAAGGAATGGTATGCCATTAAACAGAGGAAATAACTGAAAGGGAGACCCATACTCTGACTTTGCTAAATTAATATATAGCATCAGGCCACTGTGTCTTGATCTAAACATAGAGAAACATAATACTGTTCAAAGGTACTCATCTTGTCGTCATCTTTGCAAAACATAGCTAAAGTAGCCTAAATTATGTTTTTCCTTGGTTTTACACTAATTCCCTTGGTGAGGTACCATGTAGTTAGCTGGATGCCACCGATTATTTATTTTAAATACGTTCATTTCTTCTCTTGTTACTGTTACTTTAAGTACGCACAGATGATTAAATTAAACATTGTTCGTAAATAAAGTAAAACGTAGTCATGAATCCCTTAACAATCGAGATACATTCTGAGAAGTGCATACTTAGGTGATTTTTGTCATTGTGGGAACATCATAGAGTGTGCTTACACAAACCTAGATGGCATGGCCTACTACACACCTATGCTATATGGTACTAATTTTATGGGACCACAGTTGTATATGCAGTCCGTCATTGACCAAAATGTTGTTATGTGGCACAAGACTGTATTTTATATAGGATTAAATATGTTTCCTTAAGTCACATATAATAAACACATAAGATTTAACATATTCTTTTTTTAATTAATATAATACTCGCCTATATGAGGTAACAGTTCTGGTTTGTGTATATATATATATATATATATATATATATATATACACACACACACATATATATTTTTGGGTGCGTGAGGAAGACTAGCCCTGAGCAAACATCTGTTGCCATACCTCCTCTTTTTGCTGAGGAAGAGTGGCCCTGGGCTAACATCCGTGCCCATCTTCCTCTACTTTATACGGGCTGCCGCCACAGCTTGGCTTGAGAAGCGGTGCGTCCGTCCGCATCCAGGATCCCAACCTGTGAACCCAGGGCCGCCCAAGCGGAGCGTGCGAACTTACTTGCTACACCACTGGGCCAGCTCCTATATATATATGTGTTTTATCATGGCTCAAACTTTCAAAATCTCAACTTTACAGAGAATATAAGGGATAGATTATTTGAAAAAAATTAGCTATATTATCTTATAATAATTTTATTTTCTTAAACTAACCCTTAATCCATGCTGGAACTCTAATGAATGTGTTAATGACTTTAAAATACAGTAATATTCAACACAGTTGAATAAATTTGACATCCTGTGCTCATAAAAAAAATGTATTTTAACAATATTAAAATTGAGTTAATTTGCTAAAACATGGAAGGTGGCTCATAGAATATTTACCAAGATTCAACTTTAGGGAGATGACTCCTATCATAGCCATTTGAACTAGCAAAGAAAAAAAATCTCCTAAGTGATTTTTCAAACTCCATTTTTTCTTAACTGATTGGGGCAGGTGCTCAGAGGGGGGTCAAACAACACTGCAATGTTTCAACAAGTGCAATTATATCACTTGACATAAAAATCTTAAATCCTTTTAGAAAAGTAGGAATATCTCCATTTAAATTTACGTTTGCATTCTCTCTGCTTTTAGCCAGCCATTTGATTAGGGTTGAGAATTTCAGTGTTCTAGGAGGAACACTGGTTTTCTTTCAGCTCTGATGTCTATTATGTCCTTTCTAGACAACAATTCCATAAGTTTGATGTATCATATTAATTTGTTTTGTAGGAGTTGATCAATTAACTTGAGAAAACTCTATGTAGTGTTGATTCAATCATATAACAAGCGTAATTTAATATAAATGGTGCATAAGACATTGATTTTGCCCAACTGCTCTGTAGAATTAGTGTCACTAAAGAAAGCAGCCAAGCTGAACTAACAATATTAAGCATTTGTGCAATTTATCTCTTGCTATAATGAACAGTAAATGATATAATGACCAACAAGATTAATGATAAAACAAACGTGCTAGTTAGATTCATGCTATAGAAGACCAGTTCACAGTGTTACTTGGTAATCAATAATTTGAAGATTAATTTAACCAATAGAAGTGTAAAATCAAACAACAGGGGAAATGGAAACCTTTCCTGGAACATGTTTATTGCTATAGCTTTTTAAAAATATATCCAAGATTGAGTATGCTGTAATTTATCTATTTAAACTTTAGTGTAAATATATTTTCCAGAGTTTTATCCTAAAATTATATATTGTGCCAAGTAATTTATTTCTTTAAATGTCCTTAATCTGATGAAACCTCAGGTGATTGGGAATCCCTCCTTCCCAGTCCCGCTATGAATGGAGAGAATATTTATTAATAGTAGTCATTCACAACCAATATGCTTTCCTTCCAGTGGATTTGCTGAATGTAATTAACCAAAGGAAGAAAAGTGTGTCCAAGAACAAAAACATGAGAGGTATATAAAAGAAAGTTCTCATTGGAAAATATTAAAGGTAACAAAAAATCTGGTTTATTGCCCTTACTCATCCTTCTCTCCAATTCACTAACTCTCTCTGACTCTCTCATAAATTCTTTTAAACCATTATACTTAAGTCGTGGACTATGTGGCAACCCTACGTTCAACAGCAATTGGAAACTTTTAGCTTTCAAGTTCTATGTTTCCCTAGAAGGAAGTAATCCAGAGTAGCTGAAAGCCTCACAGTAAGTGGAAATGTTCCCTTTGACTCCACGTCTCCTATGGAGTGAGACAGCTGAAAGTTAATACTCTGCAATTCCTCTACTCAATGCATCTGTTCATGACGTGAACTATAGCCAATAGTTACTTCCTCTCCAAAAGAGAGTTATAAGTATTATTCCCATGGTCAACTCCACTATAAAAACAAAGAATTTGCATCTTGGCTCTGTTTGCATTCAAATAAACCATACAAACTAATTTTATGTGAAAAATTCTTATAGATTCAAATATACATTATTAGTGTCTATTCTAGTATTATATAAGAGCATCATATTCTGCCACAAAGAGATTAGGACAGTATTTGTGGTCAAAAGTACAAACGACAAGTATTCCAAAGCATGTGATTATGAGAACATAACAATAAATAAAAACAGCACTCACTGAAATCTTACTATGCCTCAGGTACTCTTCCAAGCACTTTAGATGTAATGACATTTATGCATCATATCAACTCTCTGAGACAGGTATGAATTTTACCCCCATTTTGTACATGTGGAAATAGATGCAAGAGAAGTTAAGTAACTTGCTAAAGATTCCACAACTATTAAGTGGAAGATTTGCAGTTGGCACCAAAACTTGCTATCTTTGCTATACTATAATTTCTGTCTAGTTAATTTGAAAGATTTCCCCAGTCCACTTGTTTTTTCTAAAGACAATCAAAGGTTTTTGTTGGCTTGTTTCGTTTGGTTTTGTTTCTCCTATACTTCCAAGAAACCTACACCTTGTCACTTATCTAATTGAGTTCATATGCTTATGAAGAACAGAATTTCAGATGTATTATAAGAGGAAGCTGAGTATCTTAACCTCAAGAGGGAGAGTCACAGAAGTAGAACAGAGCTACAGGCTTTTCACTCTGATGTCTGCTATTAACATGCCACCACTACTCCCTACGCACTTACTTCTTTTCCTTGTGCTACATACAACTCCCTGGTTTTCCTCCACCGTGGGAGGGCACGTATAGCCTCTGTTCACTCATAGCTTTTGCTCCTTCATAATCATAACTTGGGTTTTCTCAAAACTTTGGGTTTCTATGACTACCTATAACATCTTTCACCTTAAACTCCCATTCCTAATTGTTTAATTTACATTTCTGAGAAAGATGTCTAATTGGCTTAGCCAATCTTGGCCAACTAGATCATATGGGGCTGGCTGATATATTGGTTGGCTATTCTTGGGTCAGGTGCCCACCTCTGGTCCACCTGCATTGTTATAATGAGGTGGTCATAGGTCCTTATAGATTAAGGCCAGTGAGTGAGTTGGGTGAGGATCATTTAGAAGGGGCTGTAGGCTGGCAGACTCCATGCTGGCATCACTAGCACAAGATCCGTTGATCATGGACACTCCTATTCACAGACATTCATAGTTTGCATGTGTCACATGCCAAAAACCAAGGATGACTCAAAAGAGAAAAAAGCCCTTGTGTAGTGTTATTTTCAGTGTTTTTTTAGTTATATACTGATTAAAAGTATTAGATGAAAACGTACTTTATGGCAGAACAATATAATTCAAAGAAAATATTTCACTAAAACATTTCATTTGATCCATACAGTTGTATAATTTAAAAAGTTATCATTTCTATCTGCTCATAATAATTGTCTTCACTAAAAAAATGTGTTTTACATTTTTGCATTCCCATTGGTGTTTCAGTATATTGATATTAAAAATTAGAAAGGATAATCAAATAGATATCAATAAAATTATCTATTTAAAATCATAATTTGACATCTGAAAGGCCCCCAAAACAAGTTCATATATTTTTCAAAGACAAAGAGTAATGATTTATAAGGAGCTCTGTCTGTGGGCTTTAAAAATGGAGGGATTACAACATCCTCTCCCATACCTACTTTCTTAGTAGTGCCAACTTCTTTGGAGTCCTGGAGTAATTTAAGGAAAACACTGAGGCTTTGTAAATTTTTTGTTGACCTCTTGACGTGCACTGACAACTTAGCAGACAATGTAGCATCTCAGCCCAATTTCAGGTATTGAATCTAGAAGACCATTATTTAGATTATATTATCTACTCATTACCTATTTTTCAGTTCTCTCAGATTTTACCTCCTTCCTTCTTCTCTAACTACTATTATCAGTAAAAATGAGAGCTGACTGCACTTACAGCTTTGTTCATAAATCAGGAACAGGCAATTGTTCTTGCACAGGTGTTTGTACTCAGGATGTCAGTGAAGGTGGACCTATGCTATGTCATTATCAATCAGCATTTGAAAATCCCCACATTAATCAAGGTAATTCTACTTGCTTGGTGTGGAAGTGCCTTCTAAGAATCACAGATGTTCTTCACAAGGTCTAGCATTAGCAGATAAGACTGACAGAGTAAATAACGGGAATTTAAATGAATCCAGCTCTATCTAACAAGGTAGCCTGATAACTTAATAAGATTAGGTTTAAAAGGAATGCTATATGGGTGAGAGCATATAAAACATCTTTTCAAAGAAAGAAGGAGAGAACTCACATTCTGCCCTTTAACCTAGGTGCATAGTACTACTCTTCACCTGTGAAGCTCCCCTTTTCAATCTCACGCAACAGGAGATGCCGTCGATTTCTCTAAATAGGTAACAATTAGGCAAAACCTCAAAAGAGCCTAATAAATTTTACATAACTCTCAATCTGCTTCAGATCTGCTTATTGTGTGTTGTCCCTAGTAATCTGAAGAACTTCTCTGTACCTAATTTCTCATTTTAAAATTATTGACATAATACATACGTTGTACTCATAACTTTATCTCTATATGTATATTATATGTAGATATATCGAGTATTAAAAAGTTCTATACATATTTCTAAGAAAATTAATTATATGTTTTTTTTAAATGAATCAGACAGAAATAGTCCTGAGTGAAATATAGAAGATATTGATAATATTTGATAAGAGAATGATACTATTCAACCTGCTGTGGGGAAATAATCAACCAAAAATCTGTATTACTAGTTATACAAACTAGAATATGAATGGAAAATATTTTGGTTATATTGTTTCACATTGATTTCAGTATCCTAAAAATATTAATTTTCAAAAATTATACTTCTTGGTGTTTACACATCAAGTTTAGAAAAAATTGTGATAGATTTTATTTTATAGTAGGAAGTAGTGATTTTTTAAAATAGGGCCACTAAAGATCATGATAAAAATGTAGTGAAAAACATTTCAAGTATCCAGTATAATCAATCAGAAGAAGGATATTGAAGTGATGCAATAGACAATAAGGAAAGCTGTGAAATGTCATTCAATAAAGCTATCTGATCTTTTGGCTTCTCTCTCTTGTTTAGAACTGATCTATTTTTTCCCAGGACTGATTCTCACGTAAAACTTCCTGACTGGGAATATGCAAATAAGGCTGAGATTTATTTAAATTTGATTAAAAAATATGTTTATAACAAAAGCTAACAGATTTACATTCCTATGAGAATATCTTTTTCAGAATAAATTTTTATTCTTACTTAAAAATTTATATGCTTTAGACTATTAAAGTCTAGTCTGGTACATGTTAGGAGCTCAATAAATGTTGCTTGAACGCATTTTTAAAAATTTAGTATATATCTAATTATCACTTGTATGTTTATAACAAAATACAGACATTTCCATTAAGAAGTTCATTTTTTAAAAACATAGTCAACTTACTACACTTCTCTGTTTTGTGACATTGAGGACCTCCAATGTTTGTTAAATGAAGAGTTGCAATGTCATTCAATGAAATCAATGCATGGGGTCTAGTACATAGTATACATTGAATAAAAACTATTTTCTTTCCACTGTAAATATCATCTTTTAATAAAAAATAAATATATTCATGGCAGTTAACTCACACATCCATTATTTTCCTCAGCAGTGTATCACTAATGACAAAAAATATGGAGAATTCTTCAGAACACTAGTTTTCTTGTTTTTTTGTAAGATATTTTTTCTATTTTGTAGCTGATACCATCATTCAAACATTGGATATATGTAAACAGATACCAAGATTAAAATATTTTGAGAAAATAACTATAATTAGTAGTTGATCTGAAATATTTTTAAAATCTTAGATCATTAAACTACATATTATTTAAAAGAAGTATTATTACAAGAAAGTATTAGAAATCTAGAGATGAATCTAATAAATTAAAATATTCTTTACAGGATCAAATATTTTTTAATATCTCATGTAAGGAAAATTCATGGCTATTCATGCTTACAGACCTTTATAATGCTGTAAGTTTACTCTCTTGAACTTTCTTCTTGAATTTCCATATTTTATTTTAAAATTACACAAAATTTATATCCTGCATTCTATCTACACAGCTGTAATCATGGAGACATAATTTCAGAGACATTGAGAAGCTCTTAACCTCTCCTGCAATACTCAAATTCCAATCACACATGACACTGAAATCTTTATAATTTTCATCCTTCCTTAGAGACAATTAACTATCCTTATTAAACTCAATAAAATATATTCATAATATATATTATATTCCCATATTAATTTTATATATTTATAAACATATATTAAAAGAATTCATATACATATGGTATTATGGATAATTGTACATATTTGTTTTTCTTGATTAACCATGATTAACTTGTTAGGAATATAGCATGTTAATCAGGGTCAATGGAGGAAGGAATCACAAATACGTACTATTAATCATAATAATATATTAAAAGTGATCTTCTAGCATTTTGAGCAAGGTTTAATGAAATGCTATGAAGGAAGCAATTAATTGTTCACGGGACGTGATGAGGAGCAGAAAAGTTTTCATAGAGAGTTGGATACAATCAACATGACCTAAAATGTGTTTTTAGGTTACTGTATGAAGATGGTACCCTCAATATCTGGTACATTGGGTCAAGATATATGAGAAATGCACAGGAAGTAGTATTTGAGGAAGCAAAGTGTCTTTGGTTCAGGCTAGGTCCTGTGGCATTAAACATTAGACTTTAGAGTGTGAGTCTCTTTAACTTCGATTTTGGTAATTTGTGGCAACCATGTTGTGCAGTGCAGCTGATATTTCTGTTCTGCATCTTGTTTTCAACTG
>JAQQSS010002037.1:0-14234 GCA_028646465.1 Rhinoceros unicornis | reverse complement strand
AACCCTCTTTGGATTGTTGATTTCAGGTTCATGGGATACATTCCCAGTAGTGGGATAGCTGGATCATAGGGCATCTCTATTTTTAATTCTTTGAGGAATCTCCATACTGTTTTCCATAGAGGCTGCACCAGTTTGCATTCCCACCAGCTGTGTGTGAGGGTTCCTGTTTCTCCACATCCTCTCCAACATTTGTTGTTTTTTGTCTTGGTGATTATAGCCATTCTAATGGGCGTGAGGTGATATCTTAGTGTTGTTTTGATTTGCATTTCCCTGATGATTGGTGATGTTGAACATCTTTTCATGTGCCTATTGGCCATCTGTATATCTTCCTTGGAGAAGTGTCTGTTCATTTCCTCTGTTCATTTTTTGACCAAGTTATTTGTTTTTTTGTTGTTTAGTTGTGTAAGTTCTTTATATATTATGGAGATTAACCCCTTGTCAGATATATGTTTTGCAAATATTTTCTGCCAGCTGTTGGGTTGTCTGTTCATCTTGATTCTGGTTTCATTTGTCTTGTAGAAGCTCTTTAATCTGGCAAAGTCCCACTTGTTTATTTTTTCTTTAGTTTCTCTAGTCTGGGTAGGCATGTCATCTGAAAAGATCAAGGAAATCATTCTTAATTTAAAACCTTGTTTTATCTACTGTATAGAACTGCCGGTTCTGCAGTGACAAATTCTAGGGTGGGCCCCATAGACTGACTACCTGATTCCTGGCTAACAGGGCCATGTTCTATTGTGGATTGTCATGAGGAAATTTGCAAGGCAGCAGAAGTAGCAAAGGTTGAGGGCCTGATTTGGGCATGCTGGGTGAATCAAACTTACCCACCTGCTGTCGGCCTAAGAAGAGGGGGATGTCTTCTCATTAGATCAGGCTCGGAGGAGGTAGAATAGGAATGGCTGCACTGGATTGTTACTGGCTGATTGGAGCTCTATATTGAGAAGAATTATGAGGTTCTCTGGGCTCAGATGGTGTTATTCTTGTCCTGTGGTTGCAGAGTAGAAAGGGGTACCATATATTTCATGTATTTGGCATTTTATGCTCCAGGGCTTCAGTCCCTGGGTAATGTTTGGCATTATGTTGCAACAAACAGCTTGAGTGCTCTTTGAAGATAAGGACATTCAATTTCCTGATGAGTCCTAAGTAGAATTGTTGAATTATTAGGAATTAGGGCCATGTGAGAGCCACCTGACTAGCAAGTCTGTGGGGAGATGGGGCTGCCACTGGCAAAGAAGGACTGGGAAATTTGAGATCATCAAACCAGGGCCCTGAACCTTAGACAGCTTTTGTCAATGTGATATCAATTCAGGCTACTTAGTTCCTAATTCTGGCTACCAAAACAATCTGTGGTCCTGACTTCTGCAGTAGAGGGTCCATCTCAGCCCAGCCATCTTCCCCTACTTCTCTCTAATCATTACCTTGGCATAGTCCAAGGGAGTTCTTATTTTCCATTTGGTTGTCTTGCTGTGGCTGTTCAGGAAGCACTGGACTGGGTATTTACTCGGAGAACATGGTGCTATTTGATGTTAACTGCACTTGGGCACTTTACTTGTTCTCCAGCTTTGCCAAATGCAAACAGCAGATTATATACCTACAAAAACAAACAAAAAAGCAAGAACCAACCAACCAACCAAAAGAAACCTAGAGCTTGTCTCAGCAGAAGTGAAGACTCCCTTTGTATTGTGCTCCGGCAGTTTCTTGCTGTGTTCTGTCTTCACTCTGAGACGGGGAGCTCCTCAAAGTATAGGGCTCTGTCTTAAGTGTCTTTAGATTCTGTAGCCCAGACATGAGAGGTAGACAGGCAGGGGAGAAGAACGAGGGGAAGAAGTGGGGGAAGGGAGAGAGTAGGATCTATATTTAGCAAGAGGGAGAGACACTCACCAAGGGTGTGTGATTGAGCTTGCTGGCAAGGTTTGTGTGTGCGTGAGTGTGCTGGGAAAGGAGGTGTGTGCACCAGGAACGTGTGAGCAGGGCTGGTGCCCTGTGGGAGGTTGCAGGCAGGAAGCAGCTGGAGAGGAGGAGGAGCAGCAGCAGGAGCAGTAGCTGCCCTGCTTTCTTTCTCAGTCTCAAAGCCCGGAATCGACTGAGTTAGAATTCCACATCCAGTTGAAGTTTGGCTGCTATTGCTTTCAGTAGGCTGGTCGTCAGAATCCCCCTCAGTAGAGAGGTGTGGACCAGACTGGATTTCTAGATTTGCAGCCAGCAAGACTCCTGCCCAGCCCTCCACTGAGGGGATTTGTCTGCTGAGCATTGTTCCTATCATCAACTTTGCACCGTGGAGCCAGCCGGCTGGGTGTGGCTGAGAATAATAGCTCCTTGGCTATTTGTCGGTTGGGCAAGCAGCCGTGCTGTGGCTTAGAAAGTTCGTCCTGTGGCTTCTCTGTCAAACCAAGGAGTGCTTCTGAATGCATTTCCTTTTAAAGACAGCGCTTGCATTCTAAAACTTGAGAATTTGTGGTTTTAATGTGTTTTTTTTTTCTTTTCATTTCCTTAACTCTTATTTTGGTTGCAACAGCAAGGTAAGTGGTGTGGAGTGTGTGACTGACTCTGAATGACAGGCAGGGACAAAAGCAAAGCATTTGTGGGTGGAATACCGGGCAGCTACATTAATTACATAACTGCTTGAGCCACCTTGCTGGTGGAGGTCATTATAATGAGTGAAAAACAGCATACTCAGTACTGAGGGTAGAATCTTCACGTGCACGTGTCTATATGCTGATAATATGACCATCCGTTCCTCCTTGGTGCTCTCCTTTACGTATATAAATAGCCCATCCACCCCTCTGGATGTGTACATACTTGTATACAAATAATCTGTTTCTCCCTTTTGATGTGTCCATATGTTTATAAATAACTTGTCTGTTCCTCTCCTGTGTATGCATACATATAGACAGTTCATTCATTCATCTTATATGAATTTATACAAGCCATCTCTTTCTCCATGTGCATACCTATATAGATATAATCTGTCCCTTTACCTCATGCGTGTATGCATGTGCTAAGGTAACCTTCCTATTCTTGTATATGCCTGTGTCTGTGCAGAAACCTTTCTATTTTTCCATTGTGTATCTATGTGCATACTGTCCTTCTGTCTAATGTGAGTATTACTTCATCCCTCTCATGTGTGCATATGCCATGTAAACAGAAAAGACATTTTTTGTGTGTGTGAGGAAGATCAGCCCTGAGCTAACATCTGCGAATCCTCCTCTTTTTGCTGAGGAAGACTGGCCCTGGGCTAACATCCATGCCCATCTTCCTCCATTTTATATGGGACGCCACCACAGCGTGGCTTGCCAAGCGGTGCATCAGTGCGCCCCTGGGATCGGAACCGGCGAACCCCAGGCCGCCGCAGTGGAGCACGTGCACTTAACCGCTTGTGCCACCAGGCTGGCCCAGAAAAGTCATCTTGAGTTTTCTTGTCTTGAGTGTGTTCACATATGCATAATGATAATCTGTCCATTTGTGTCTTGTATGAATGGTGAAAAGAGCACTAACTTTGTAGATTGAAGATCCCCTTTTAAGTCCTAGCTCTCCTCAGTGACCTTGGTCAAGTCATTTAGCCTCTCCGAGCTTCACTTTTCTCATTTACGAAATCAGAATAGTAATCCTTCCCTCCTACCTCACAGGGTTGTTGTGAGGATAAATTAGAAATCATGTAAACTGTAAAATTCTAAACAAATATAATTTTACTATTGTTATGTGTCCCTCTAGTGTTAGTTGTATAGGAAAGCATACCTTTGACCCAGCTGCATTGAGATTGTGGAGAGGTCTCTGAGTCTTCCTGTGAAGGCATAGCTTCTGTTGAAGTAACTAGCTTTATCCTGTGGTTTGCCCAGAGTATTGGAAAGCAACTACATAGAGCTACAGGATATCTGGAAAGGGACAGGTTGAGAGAGAGAAAGGTACCATCCTCTGCAAGTTGGGGCCTTAATACTTTGTTCTTTGTAGCCTTGAGGAGGATTAAACTTGTCACAAAATGGAAATATGCTGCTTCCAGCCAGGATCAAAGTGAGCAGGTGAAAGAACAGAGCATTTTACTGCCCCTGAGGTGACACCCTGCTCTTTGCAGTGAGCATTTGCTGCCAGGTTTTGAAGGCTCTCTAGAGTCTCCCAAACCCCAACCTTCTAGACCTGTGCTGTCCCATATGATAGCCACTGGCCACATGTGGTTGTTGAGTACTTGAAGAGTAGTTAGTCTAAACTGAGATCTGCTGTAAATGTAAGATATATACCAGAGTTCAAGGACTCAGTATGAAACATAGAAAGCAAATATATGATTAATAATTTTTTATATTGGTTACGTGTTGAAATAATATCTTGGATAGTGGGTTAAATAAGATATATTAAAATTAATTTCACTGGTTTATTTTTACTTTTTTTAATGTGGCTTCTAGAAATTTTAAAATTACATATGTTGCTCACATTAAATTTCTGTTGGACAGTGTTGCTCAAGACCCATCATCAGCACAAGGATCAGGGCAGCTCTTTCAGCTGGAGGGCAAATGGAAATGCCATGATGGCAACTCTGGGGATGACAGGAGCCATGACAGGGTCTCTTCATATGCTGGAGAGATACCAGCTAATTGACAGTCTGGCAGAGGCTTGTACTGCCACTACCCTCTTTATTTGTTCTGAGTGAGTCCCCAGAAATTTGTGAGTAAGTATATTTGAGGAAAGGTTTCCAACTTAGTTTTACAATGAAAAGGGGTTGTAAGCCATCGATCTAGAAGGACACCTAGAACTTGATGGCAACATGTTGTTATGAAAACAGAAGGGGACTAGTAATTAGGAAACTTGGATTCTAAATCAGCTCTGCCATCAATGATTTATTCTTTCCATGGCACTAAGTTCTCACCGTGTGCCAGGTCATATGCCTGGCATAGTAATGCCCTGTGCTGGTCATTGGGAATTCAAAAATAAATAAGGCACAGCTTCCATTGTAATGGAGTTCACACCCATTGTGGGTCCTCAAGCAAGAGCTTCCCATTTAGGGGTCTGGAAAGTAAAACAGATTAACAACAACAAGGGTGTCATTCTAGGTCAAGGGTTATAAACTTGGGTAATAGGGCTTTTGAGAAGCCAGAGTAGCTGCCCTTCCTAAAGACTTTCAAATTTAAAATTTGGAAAAATGCCATGGTATCCAAACAAAAGGACTCTGTAGGCTAGATCACAATGTAGTATGAGATTCCAGGCCTTGGCAGTCTCCAAAGGACTTTTCTAACTCTAGCATATTCTGATTTTGTGTTCTGGATCCTTTTATTCAGTGGCAAGATTTGT
Source organism: Rhinoceros unicornis (assembly GCA_028646465.1). Lineage (NCBI taxonomy): Eukaryota > Metazoa > Chordata > Mammalia > Perissodactyla > Rhinocerotidae > Rhinoceros > Rhinoceros unicornis. Next base: position 8,960 of record JAQQSS010002037.1, on the reverse strand, counting down.
TTGTTTGTTTGTTTGTTTGTTTGTTTGTTTGTTTTGAGCACCGTATGTGCCAGGCGCTGTTCTGGGTGCTGGAGATACAGCAGTGAACACAGCAGAGTCCCTGCTCCCATTCTAGGATACAGAAGTGGGGGAGAGAGACAGATAATAAACAAGAAAACAAATATATGATCTATCTGGTGGTAATAAGTTCTATGGAGAAACTAGAACAGAGTAAGGGGATAGAGAGTGTGGATTTTTTAGGGGGTGGGAGGAGTGTTCAGGGGCTAGATTCCTGCTCACATGACTTCTTCAGTCTACTCACAAGAGCCATGAGGTAGTAAGGAGAAAAGAGAGCATGGTGAGTCCTTAAGAAAAAATTATTCTGACACTGGTTAAAAATGGTAAGGCAGACTTTATTTAGGGGGACTACTACATTGGGGTATTGTAATAGGGAAGAGAGATTGAACCCAACTCTGAATACAAGCAAAAGTGAGAATTTATAGCCAAGGAGCAGGGTAAGAGTCAGTGGATGGAAAATTACTAAGAGGAAACATCAGGGGTAAGGGAGAATGTCGCTAAACTGATTTCATGGGATTTTTGCTGGAGGCAGGCCGGGGTGGGGGATAAGGAATTTGGTCAGATATCAAAGGTGAGGAATTTTCACTGAACTGACCCAGCAGGATTCTTGCTAAAACTGGACTAAACAGAGCCCAAGGTCAGTGGCCTAGTCAGAAAGAGGACTCAGAGGAGCCTGACTCAAGTTTGGTCAAAGGAGTCTTTGACATGAGTATTAGATTCTGGGTACATATGTATTTGTTTTATGGTTTGTTATACTCTTTGGTATAATAAACCTTGGTACTGCTGAAAGGGAGCCCTGGGCGGGGCACATAATACCCAGCTCTCCTGAATGGCATTCAGTCTTCATTCTGAAGTCTTGATATGCCAACCCCCTGAATGCTACATCCTCTCTCATGGTACTGTATGTTACCCGAGGTTCTGTCTCCCCTCTTGGATACAATGCTCGAGGTTTTCTTTCCTTTACAGTGTCCATCTTCTGGCCTATAAATGGGGTTCCTGCTGATACTGGTGAGGAGGGAGGGCAAGTCCTAGGAACTACAGTACTGGGACCTTGCTATGCATTTGATCTAGGGCATTCTTTATTCCTTTTGGCTAATGTCACTCTTTATACCTTGTGACCCTGATCGTTTTCTCTGACAGCATTCTCTGTAAGCTTTGATTCTTTCACAAAGATTAACACCCCAAGAGTACCCCTACCTGCTCTGGCCCTAGAAATCCATTCCTCCTACCATATTAGCCGTACAACATAATTGGTAAATGGCCTAGGAATGATCTGACCTCTATGGTTGGGGTATAGGGGGCTCAGAACTCTTGGCTTTCTGCCTTCTGGACTTGTTTCACACAAAGTGAGAGGCTGCTTGATATATATACAGAGAGTCCTGGCCTGTTCCCAGAGGTCCCCCAGTTGCTTCCTCCAAGCCAAGATTTGGGTCAGAAGCAATTTTACAGGGAATACTCATGTTACTAATAACATTTATTTGATAAGTCAGAGAGAGGGATAAAAGAATCAGCCATTTCAGAAAACTGAAGGTTTTTTTTCTCTTGACTTTTTTTGGTAGGCTGATGCTGATGCAGTGTGATTTAAGGGGTCTACTCCCTGCCATAGTTCTCAGCTTTCTATCATTGAAGCTTTACACCTTTTGATTAATTTATTTTGTTTTGATATGTTCCGTTTTCAAACGCAGATATCCCTTCAAAGGGCTACCTTATTTTTTCCAGATTTAAGCATTCCTTAGGAAAAGATCACAGAAAAGGATGGTCATTTTTGAGATTGTGTGTATGAAATCTCCAGATTTATGAAATCTCCAGAATCTGGAGATTTCATACATACCGGATAGGGCAGAGTGACGGCACTGGATACCAGAAAGGAGACTAGAGGGCTGAGTTTGAGCTGGGTAGACCTCAAGGCCTCCTTATCCCATCCTAGCTCAAATATTATGTCTTCTCTATGGCCTTCCCTGTCCTGGTTTTGCTGGGCCTCTCACTGCCTTCCCATTCCCTACTCCTGGAATTAAATGCTCACTTTTTATTACAACTTCTGTTATAATACGTATCACTTTATTTTGTGATTGTCTGTATGCCTATCTCCCTCTTCAAACCTTAATATATAGAAGGAACTCTGTCTTATATCCCTGACACATAGCTTAGTGCCTGGCACATAGGTTGAATTGATTTCGAGATCAAATTGTCCTTGTCACATTTTGGCCTCTTATTTCATTCCTGTGGACAGTAGTAGCAAAGAGAGCCTGGGGAAGGAGGTGGCCTTGAATTGGGCCTCCTGGCTCTAAGGGTTGCCCTTTTAGCCCATTATAGGTTCTGAGCAAAGTGACTGGTTGATCATCTGGGCATCCCATTGAGCTCTGTCTGCTGCTTCAAAACCTAAATATCTGGATGTCTGAATGGGTTTGGTACCTTTAGCGAACCCATATCTCCAGGAGGTGATTCTTAAGTTCAGCATTCATCCAGGGGCAGTGGCTAGCAATTCAGAAGAAGGTTTGGAAGGTTTTGTTTGATGGAAGCAAGATCTTTGTTTGGGGCTAGGAGAAGTTTCTATGGCCGCTCTAGTTGGAAATTTCCTATTTGTCAGTAACATAGGAAACCAGGCAGTTCTGCCTTCAGTCCTTCAGGAGGCCATGTGAAAGGGCTCTGAACACAGCAGCTGTGCCATTTGCCCTGGTGTGGCTGGCCAGCAGAGTTGTAGGCACTGCACTCTGGGAGGGGACACCTGGCACGACTGTCCAGGAAATTAGGCCAAGACTATCTGGAGTATTGATCTGAGGGGCAGAAGCAGATAGGCCAGAAGTTAACCTGGCCTGCACTGAAGCAATAGCAGGAGAGTGAGCTTCATTTTTTTTCCTGAAAAATGGGCTTATCTGGACCAAAGTGGGGCTGGCCTTGGAGAACCTGGCAATGAGTCCTGGGCCTCACCAGCATTAGAAAGGAAAAGCTTGCCTCCTGTAGCTATTTGCTCTTTCTTCATGCTTTCAGGCTGCCTGAGGGAGGATGGCAAGCCTCCTGTCACCTGAATGAACTGTTGGGGACTGAATGTTTTGCTCTTCCCTTTCCTTACCTTAAAAAGAAAACTTCTAGAAGAAAGCAGGACCAATAAAGAACGACACCCTAATGATGGGATTCCAATACTGCTGCAGACCATTAGAAGAGACTGGGAAAGGCAGGGATCTAGGGCTAGGACAGAAGTCATGGTTCACTCAAATCATACCATGTAGGTGGTTGCGTGCTTGGCTTAGATATTGGTTTCTTTGTCTCAGGGACTTGCCATGTCAGTAATAACAACAACACTGTGATGCTTTACAATTTACCAATTACCAGTCTCTCATTTTAGCTTTATAACATTCCTGTGACAGTCTTCCCCACTTTACAGATGAGGAAACTAAGGCACAGAAAGGTCAACTGTTTAATCCAAGGTCACTGGAGAAGCAAGACCCAAACTTAAGTCTCCTGATTCTCAGTCTAATAGCACTTGCTCCTGGCTTCATGTGGTCATACACAGAGCTTCTATCTTGGTTTAGTAAGTACTGTTTTTCCCTTTAAGACAAACTTGAAAGGCTGATTGCCAGCTCCAGCCCTTGTTGGGCCAGGAACATTGTTTAAAGCTAGTAGTAGGTGCCAAGACCAAATCAGGGGCATCTAGACATTGCACAGTTGGGGAGAAAAGAGAGGGGTGGCTTTGTAAATATAGATTTTGTACTTGTGGGAGGAGAGAAGGAAGAATTTGATGAGTCCTAGAATTGGGGGCTTTGCTTCCTGGGTAGCTGGGCACTAAGCTTAAGACTCAGGAGTTCTGGTGGTGTACATAGAGCATCCTCTGTCCCTCTCACACAGACTAGACTGGGTTGGCCGAATTAGGGGTATGGCTGATCCCAGCCCCTTGAGACACTGGAGTAAAGCAATAATGCTTAAAAAGTAGTAATTGGGCCTCTCCAGCGCCTCACATGATGGGTAGCGTTCTTAGATGAGGAATTTCTTGACTACTTAAGTAGTTTTTAGATGAGCTAGAAAGAAGGGAAGAAATGAAATGGGAATTAATCTAGTTTCTGTCTCTTGGTTCTTGGCCTGGTTATTTCCAGTAAAAGGGGTCAGTTTCATCTTTATCCCGAGTCTTGTGACTCATCCCTTCTGGTTCTTCTTGGTCTGGGGAAGCACAGTGCTTTTGGCTTTCAGGCCCACAGATTGTAGATGTTGGCCTTTCCTGAAAATGAATTGCCGTGGGTGTTGTCTAGTGGTGTTCTTCACAGGCAGTTTTCCCCTTTTAGGGTTAACTTAAGCACTGGGAAAGGAAAGGAGGCAGAGGTTTAGAAGATTTAGAAATAGATCAAATCTGGAAAATGGGGAAACCATCTCTAGTTGAAGAACGTGAAGGGTAGCATGTCTCCCACCAGCCCATTCCCCCCTTCCCACCCCCACCAGGGTGACCCAGCAGAGCCAGAGAGTATTGGCAGTCCCATGCATTCCTTGGCTCTCTGATTTCCCCTTTCTACTTTCTCTTCTGCTCCTTGCCTACATTCTGCACGTTCCCAGTAAAAAGGGAATGGATCCCCACCCCACATAAGATAATAGTCATCTCTACTTCTGTAGTACAGTCACCAGTAGCTTAGGACGTAGGGGCAAGATTGGTGGCAGGTCTGTCTTCACCTTTTTGGGGAACAGAGAACCCCAGAGCCCTCTGGGAAGTAACCAACACCCCATATGTCCCTTTCATCGTTCTCTCCAGGCCCATCAGAGGGCAGCTAGAGCAGCCCTCTGTCACTACAACAGTAGACAGTGCTGGGAAATCACTTACCCCACTGCTCTGAAGGCAGCATTAGACAGATGCTCTGTGGGCCAAGAAAGCTGAATCTGCATATTGATTAGGCTACACCAAGCTCTTAGGGACTATTAAATGGAGTCCAAGTCTCTAGGCTGCGTCTGACCTTCTTCATCCCCAGCTGTGAGCCCATCATATGTGTGCCTTTGGCCACCTGCCCCTCTAGATCCAAATATGTTAAATGCCACCTGAGTCTGATCAGTGACTATGCCCATACTGTGCCACCTTATTCTAGAATTAGGTGTAGAAAACATTTTTTGTTCCCCAAGTTTAAAACACTTGCCATGGTCCTGTCTCCACGTGAAGAGTTGCTATCACTAAACAAGAGAAAACACTTTGTGCTACAAGCACAGGCAGGAGTGAAACCTTTGAGTAACTTAGTCCTCACCAGAACAACAAACTGGGGGGAAAAAAGAAAGAAACATTCCATGTCTTGTCTTTCACTGTGTACGTGATTTGAGCTTTGGTGGTTAAGCATCTGTTTGTTCGTCCCTGAGCCAGACACTGACATCACCCCCACCTGCTTCCCAGGAGTTTGTCTCAATTCTGTTGCTTTTAGGTACTTTCCCAGAACACAAGGACTTGATTTGATTTTACGTCAATACTCTGATGGGAAGCCAAGGAGAGAGAACTGACTGCCTATAGCCTTTAAGGCCAGCGTTGGGAGGCAGGTCAGGATTGACTCCTACAGTCTTAGAAGGTAATGTTCTTATTCCTGCTTGACAGCTTGATTCAGATTAAAAGTATCCTGCTGCTTTCTGACTTGAATGCACTATTTTCCTTTTTTTAACTAGCTGCAAGATAAGAGTCAAGCCAGGATCCAGGGGCATGTGCCAGGTTTGGAGACCACACCTGGGACCATTCCAGGCAGCACTGTGGGTTAAGCCCAAGGCATCAGCCAGCAACAATTGCTAGAAATAGACTGAAAAGAGCAGGACGGGGTATTGCCTTCTAGGACAATCTCTATTAACTATCCTGACCAGAAATAAGAGGAAGAAGCAGAGAATCCCTCAGACCCCGAGGAAGAAAATGAAGCGATTGTTGCAAGAGTCAGAGGAAGAAATCATGGTCACCATGGGACCCTCCTCCAGGCTTTCCCCAGATAAGGCTAAGGTCGAGACTGTGTGTGGCATCAAGAGCAAGTCCTCAGGCCCTGCTGGATCCTCACCAGAGGACAGTTCCCTGCCCCCTCGCTGTGGGTCAGTAGCCTCAGCCACTGGTGGGGATAGAAATGGAGGCCAGGCCCAGCGTGGCAGCTTTGGGCAGCAGGCCAGCAGCCAGCTGCTTCTGGGCTCCACTGCCTGTGTTTCAGGCTCTGGCTCTCAGGACCTCTCGTCTGCTAGCATTACCACAAGCTGTCAAGAGCCCTCAGAGAGGAATCAAGCCAAGCCCCTTTTGTCCAGAGGCCCGGGCCAAGGCTGCAGCCCTGAACAGCGAGAACCTTTGGGGGATGTAGTAGACTATATTATCAGAGAGCTGCAAGGCATCAGCCGTCTCCAAACTGAGATTGCTGAGCTGCAGCAGCACTTAAGCCAAGTCTGGGGTTCAGTGGATGAAGTCTCGAGCTGTGTAGACTTGGTTCTGAGTGAGATAGAAGGCTTGCAGGTGGTCAGCAGCTCCCTGGCCAAGGTGTGTGTGGGTAGAAAGGCCCGGGAACCCCATGTGGACCGACCCAGTGAGGAAGCCATTCTATATATGTATGGACTTCCTGAGCAAGATGGGGAGAATACCATGGAGCTGGTGCACAGCTTCCTGGCCAAGCATCTCTGTGTTAATGGCATGCATTGCAACAGGTACATCAGAGAGGCTTACAGGGCAGGCAGAGCCCCAGCCCCCAGGCCTGCTATTGTGAAGCTTGCCCATCTAGAGCACAGAGACTTCATCTTGCAGAAATCCATCCTCTTGCAGAGTGTAGGGGTCCGGATTGCCACCAGAGAAGAACCAAGCTGGCCACAGTGCTATAAGAATCCCCAAAAAGAGTCTCTGTCATTTTTGCAACAACTTCAGGATCATAATTCAAATTCTTTAAACCTGGATGAACCAGTTCTTCAGATGGAAACAGGAGTCAGAGGACCCATAACAGGAGCATATCAAATGAGGGCTCAGAATCAACATAGAGAACCCCAGACCCCTGAGCAGCAAGGCCTTTGCTTCCCACTCAAGAACAATTTAGCAAAGCCAAGTGATGTGTCTAAGCCAGGGGACGAAGTAAAAGGAACATCAGGAACATCCCAAGTCATCAGTGGTGGCTGTGGTGAACTGACAGGGAGAGAGGCGTCTCTGTCCACCCTCCATCAATTTGAGGAACCTTCCCTAGTGTTAATCACAAAAGAGGAGGATTCTGGGAAATCCCAGGTTTTCAAACAATGCAGCCAAGGACTTGAAGCATGTGAGGTAACAGAAAGAGAAAACTGCAGCAATAAGAATGAGGCCAGCAGCTGCCTGTCACTGTGTGGGTTGCTGAACACAGAGGACAAGCTCCTGGCCTGTGAAGCCGGGCTTGATGTTCTGAGCTCAAAGCAGTTAGAGGACCTTTTGATAGATAAGTCCAGGAGGTTTGCAACTCTGAGCTGTGACAGCATGATGGAGGAAATTATCATAGGGTCCGAGACTTTCAGTGACATGGTTCATATTGACTTGAATGAAGAGGAGGAATGTGCTTCTCAGGTCCTTAAAGATGTCTTTGAAAAGTCTTCTTGTGGTCTGAGTGGCTCACAGGAGGATGAAGATGTAGAAATTAAATTTTACATGAGTAAACTGGGCCGAGCAGTTCACCACTTTCGTTCAGCTCTGCAGGGAGTATTTCAGAAGATGGAGAACGGTGGGTCCATCAGTCCTGAGGACCTGGAAAGCAATGAGAGTAGATCCCAGTCAGAGATCAGTGATAGACTTCTTGGGACAGTGAGTTCAGGGCATGCCCAGGATTTCTCAGTGGATAGCCCTGAAAGTCAGGGGAGTGAGAGCTTGCTCGGTGTAGTCTCTGGTGGAACGGGCATCTCTACACAGGGAGACCAAACCTCTCAGGATCTCAACAACTTCTCTCTGGCTTGTAATAACCTGCCTCTTGCATATTCTTTGCCAGATGTTGCTCTGGCTCCGTGTCTGGGAAGTGAAACTTGTTCCGGGCCTGAATCTCCCAAGCAGGTCAGACTAAGCCTAGAGCAAGTGTGTACAGAGACCATCTACCTCAACAAGTGCACCTACAATTTTAAAAATATTCTAAGAGAGAAAAGACTGAGGCAGAAAAAACTTTTGCACGAGCTAGTACAGAAGGCAAACCATCTCTCGGTAGAAGACATGCACCCAGGTATTCTGAGTCTCTATTTAATGGGGTCACAGCTGACTGGGTATGGCCTCCATCAGGCCAGCATGAGGCCCAGCTTGGTGGTGAGTTTCACAAGGTGATGGGGGAGGTCCATGGCTTGAATTAGTCTAAATTACTTGCATACAGTCATGTGTCACTTAACAACAGGGACACGTTCTCAGAAATGCGTTGTTAGGCACTTTCATCGTCGTGCAAACATCACAGAGTATACTTACACAAACCTAGATGGTATAGCCTACTACACATCTAGGCTAGATGGTACTAATCTTATGGGACCACTGTCATGTATGTGATCCATCTTTGACCGAAACGTCATTATGTGGTGCATGACTGTACAGATTTTAAGCTAATCTTGTGCGAATTGGAGTGAAAGAGGATTCTAAAGTAACAGAAAAGGAGTTTCTGTCCCTAGGGAGCTTCCAACCTATTGGAGGGAGCTTTAGGAAGTACCTTTTCAAAAGAGGGAGGAACATCTGGGCAGAAGTAATTTACAGCTGCAGGACTTCTAGGATATTCCAACGTAAAGTAGGTGTGGGGTAGGAGGCAGGAATGGAGGATGAGGCATATTGCTCACAGACACTAGAGGGCTTGATGCAATCCTATGTTGCATTTTAAAATTATTCTTGATGGGATTCTTGCTGAGATAAGATTGCCATTTCCCCGGCAGCTGGTGGGGCTTCTCCACCTCACAGGCCACTGTGGGAATTTCCCTTATCCCAACCTATCTTTTTTTTTTTTTTTATTGTGGTAACA
>JAQQSS010002036.1:0-14238 GCA_028646465.1 Rhinoceros unicornis | reverse complement strand
TCTGGTCCTGGACTTTTATTTTTGGGGAGGTTTTTGATTAGTGTTTCAATCTCTTTACTTGTGATTGGTCTAGTCAGATTCTCCATTTACTCTTGGTTCAATTTTGGGAGGTTGCATGAGTCTAAGAATTTATCCATTTCTTCAAGATTGTCCAATTTGTTGGCATATAATTTCTCATAGTATTCTCTTACAATCCTCTGTATTTCCATGGTATCCGTTGTAATTTCTCCTCTTTCATTTCTAATTTTATTTACTTGAGCCTTTTCTCTTTTTTTCTTAGTAAGCCTGGCTAAGGGTTTGTCAATTTTGTTTATCTTCTCAGAGAACCAACTCTTTGTTTCATTAATCATTTCTTCTGTTTTTTTGGTCTCAATTTCATTTATTTCTGCTCTGATTCTTATTATTTCTCTCCTTCTGCTGACTTTGGGCATTGTTTGTTCTTTTTCTAGTTCTGTTAGGTGCAATTTAAGGTTGCTTATTTGGGCTTTTTCTTGTTTGTTAAGGTGGGCTTTTATCGCTATGACTTTCCCTCTCAGGACCGCTTTTGCTGCACCCCATATGATTTGGTATGGCATATATTCATATTTGTTTCTTTCGATATTTTTGGATTTCTCCTTTAATTTCATCAATGATCCATTGGTTGTTCAGTAGCATGTTGTTTAATCTCCACATTTTTGTCACTTTCCCAGTTTTTTTTTCATGGTTCATTTCCAGTTTCATAGCCTTATGGTCTGAAAAGATGCTTGTTATGATTTCAATCTTCTTCAATTTATTGAGGCTTGCTTTGTTTCCCAGCATATGGTCTATCCTAGGGAATGTTCCGTGCACACTTGAGAAGAATGTGTAGTCAGCTGTTTTTGGATGGAGTGCTCTGTATATGTCTACTAGGTCCATCTCGTCATTTAGATTATGGATTTCTGTTTCTTTGGGGTTGATTTCTGGGTGCTTGTCATTTTGTTTCTGGTCTGGTGATTTCATATATTTTTTCATTGTGGTTCCTGTGTTGGTTTTGTTTTTCCCCATCCTGGAAATCTCTGGTTGCACTTTCCACCTGCCGCCACTGTCTGGTGGTAAAGGGCTGTGTAGTCTAAGCCCCCTGCCCTCTGCCCCGGTTTTTATGTTGCGATCTGCAGTTTTGTTTTTTGTTTTTTTTCCCACTGCAATCCGTGGGTCCGGTTGTTTGATCAGGTCTGCCGCGGATCGCTTGGTCTGTTCTGTCGCGGATCTCTTGGTCTGGTCTGTCGTGGATCTCTTGGTCTGGTCTGTCACGGATCTCTTGGTCTGGTCTGCTGCGGATCGCTAGGTGTGCAGGGTCCGGTTTGCGGGGAGGGGGGAACTCTCTCTTTTGCCCTCTGGGTCCCTGACATGGGAGGCTTCTCTTTGCCCCTCTTTATCCACTCTCTGGGGTTCTCAGATGTTGATGGTATCCCTGTGGCTCTTCTGAGTCCTCTGTGCGGGAGTTTCCCACTGGCTGAGAGAGCCCGAAGAGCTATGGCTTCCCTACAGAGAGCCGTCCCTCTCCCCTCTCTGGGAGCCTCACGGACTGGGATCGCTGATCTGATGGGGAGGGAGAGGAGTTCTCCTTACCTCTCCCCACTTCCTCCGGGGGCCCAGCACGCTCCTCTCTCAGATGTGCGGCAGTGTGGATCTTTCCACTCTAGCTTTTCACTGTCTGGGATTCTGTTGTTGGTCTGTGACTGTTCCTTTTGTTTTATCTTGTCTGGGGAAGAGTTCACGGGAAAGCTCACTCCACCATGAAGCTGATGTCACTCTCTGCAACTGATTTTTGTATGTTGATTTTGTATCCTGCAATTTTACCATTTTCGTTTATTACTTCTAAATGTTTTTCGGTGGATTCCTTTGTTTTTTTCTATAGATAAAATCATGTCATCTGCAAATAGTTACAGTTTCACTTCTTCCTTTCCAATTTGCATCTTTTTCATTTCTTTTTCTTGCCTGATTCCTCTGGCTAGAACTTCCAATACTAGATTAAATAGGAGTGGTGAAAGTGGGCATCCTTGTCTGGTTCCTGTTAGAGGGATAGCTTTCAGTTTTTCTCCTTTGAGAATCATATTAGCTGTGGGTTTGTCATATATCCTCTGTTAAGCTGAGATAATTTTCTTATATACTCTTTTTATTCAGAGTTTTTACCATAAATGGATGCTGTATCTTGTCAAATGCTTTCTCTGTATCTATTGAGATCATCATATGATTTTTATTCTTCATTTTGTTAATATGGTCTATCATTTGGATTGATTTGCAGATTTAGAACTGTCTCTGCATCTGTGGAATAAATTCCACTTGAATATGGTGTATGATCTTTTTAATATATTGTTGTATTCAATTTGCTAGTATTTTGTTGAGGATTTTTGCCTAGATGTTCATCAGTGATATTGGCCTGTAATTTTCTTTTTTTGTGTTGTCTCATCTGGTTTTGGTATAGGGTAAAGTTGGCTTCATAGAATGACTTAGGAAGCTTCCTCTCCTCTTCAATGTTTTGGAAGAGTTTGAGAAGGATAGGTATTAACTCTTCTTTGAATGCTTGGTAGAATTCACCATGGAAGCCATCTGGTCCTGGACTTTAGGTTTTTGGGAGGTCTTTGATTACTGTTTCAATCTCTTTACTGGTGATTCATCTATTCAAATTCTCTATTTCTTCTTGATTCAGTTTTGGGAGGTTTTAAGAGTCTAAGAATTCATCCATTTCTTCTACATCATCCAATTTATTGGTGTATAGCTTTTTGTAGTATTCTCTTCTAATCTTTTGTATTTCTGAGGTGTCCGTTGTAATTTCCCTTCTTTAATTTCAGATTTTTTTTATCTGAGCCTTCTTTCTTTTTTTCTTAGTGAATCTTCCTAAAGGTTTGTCAATTTTGCTTATCTTTTCAAAGAAGCAGCTCTTGGTTTCATTGATTTTTTCTATTGTTTTTTCAGTCTCTATGTCATTTATTTTTGCTCTGATTTTTATAATTTCCTTTGTTCTACTGATTTTGGGCTTTGTTTGTTCTTTTTCCAGTTCCTTTAGGTGCATTGTTAGATTGTTTATTTGAGATTTTTCTTGTTTGTTGAAGTAAGCCTGCATTGCTATAAAATTCCCTCTTAGAATCGCTTTTGCTGTATCCCATAAATTCTGGCATGTTGTATTTTCATTTTCATTTGTCTCCAAGTTGGATCGTGTTCCTTTCTCTCCTCATTCTGCCTCTTTCTCGGTGCTGATATCTACATATAAGGTAGGTCAGCTATGTCTCCTGGTTTTGGAGACGTGGCTTTGTGAAAGACATGCCTTATGAGGCTGAGCAGTGTACTTTCACTTGTCACCAGTTCCAAATGTTCCAGCAGTGACCCCCCCTACGGTCTACATGTTTCCTTCTGTTGTGGCAGGGTTGTTCTTGCTGCAGGTGCCCAGGGAGCCTAGGCTGTGCCCCTGGTTGGCTGGTTGTATTGCTCAGCTGCACGTGGTTGCTGTGGACCCTTCAGTCATTTTATCAGTTGAGGGGGCCCCAGCACAGTTGGCTGCAAGTTCTAATAGTACATTCCTGTTGCAGTTTTTCTGTTAAGTGAGTAGGCCCCCAGTGTGGCTGGTTTTTAGCCTCAGGGGGCTTACAATTGCTGTATGTCTCTGGCCTTGAAGGCTCTTGTCTGCTGTCTTAGGATTGCAGCCTGGCAGGCCCCAGGCACATGAGCGTCCAATTGATTTTCAGGCTTTAGAAGGTGGGGTTGATCCCCTCTGTGGCTGTTTGAGAAGCACAAGTTTTCTCCAGCTGACAAGCCCCACTTCTCACAGGGCCACAAACCCCATCAACACAGTCCTGCCCTGTGCATGTACCCCAACTCCCTGAAATGGACCTAGTTGCCCTATGGCAGAGGCCCCACATGCAACACTGTCTCCTTGCACATGTCCTGTACTGCAGAGGTGGACTCACACACCAGGCTTCAGCAAATCCAGGCACCTAGCCTATGCAGGCCCACCAGCTGCCCAAGGGCTTTCTGTTGATGGGGCCACTCCCTAGGTCAGGTTGCCTGTTCTGGCTGAGCTGGATTAAATTGGCACTCTATTGGGTGGGGCAGACCCTGGGCTAACAAGGCAGGTGAAGAACTCTAGCAACGTCTGCCAGTGTCCATGTCAGCACACCTGTACTAGATCACAATAATGGCTGCTGCCAATGTCTTATTCCCTGGAGAGGTCTCACCTCTCACAGAGGTGCACCTACAGCCTATCCTGTAGATCTCTTTTCATCAAAGGACTGTACACATTTCTTTCTGGTGATTTTTGGTTGCTTTCCAAAATGGGTGAATTTGCGTGGGAGCCCTTTAAGAGTTGGCTTTTTTTCCTCATGTCTGATAGGTTTTCTGGGGTTATTTCCCATTGTTGTTTATAGCCAGCAAAGCCAGACATTATGACACTCATCTCAGTTGTACTGGGACCAAAAGATGCTTATAGCAGTAATGTTCCCCTGCTCAGATCCTCCACTCCTCCAGGGAATGCTGTGCACCTTTGGATTGTTCCTGGGCAGTCATGAAGAATTGCAGCGTGTGAAGGTGGCTTTTTTTTCTCTCCAGAAAGGAATTTCTGTCTCTTCCACCTCAATCAGGACTGTCTCTTATTGCGAGGGTTCCTTTTATCCAGTTTTCAGTTCTCTCTCAAAGGTAATTGTTCTAAAAGTAGCTGTAAATTTGTTGTGTCCATAGGAAGAGGTGACTTCAGAGTACACCTATGCCACCGTCTTGACACCAACCTCCTATAAAGCAATTATTAACAGACATAAAAGGAGAAATAAGGAAACATTGGCCTTAAATGACACACTAGACCACATGGACTTAGCAGATATATACAGAAGACTCCATCCCAAAAAGACAGAATACACATTCTTTTCTAAGGTATATGGAACATTCTCCACAATAGATCACATCTTAGGCTGCAAAACAAGTCTCAGTAAATTTAAGAAGACTGAAATAATAACACGTATCTTTTTTGACCATAGTGGTATGAAACTAGAAGTCAAATATAGAAAAAATTGGAAAAAACACAAATTTGTGGAGATTAAACAAAATGATACTAAAAAACCATTGAGTCAACAAAGAAACAAAAAGGAGAAACAAAAAAACACCTGAAGACAAATGCAAATGAAAACATGACATTCCAAGACTTATGGGATACAGTAAAAGTAGTTCTAAGAGAGAATTTTACAGCAATACAGGCCTACCTCAAAAAAACAAGAAACATCTCAAATAAACAATCTAAAAGTGCACCTAAAGGAACTGGAAAAAGAAGAACAAAGTCCAAAATCAGTAGAAGGAGGGAAATATTAAATATCCAAGAAGAAATAAATGAAAGAGAGACTAAAAATCCACAGAAAAAAATCAATGAAAGTAAGAGCTGCTTCTTTGCAAAGATAAACAAAATTGACAAACTTTTAGCTAGACTGACCAAGAAAAAAAGAGAGATGGCTCAATCAATAAAGTCAGAAATGAAAGAGGAGAAATTACAATGGACACCTCAGAAATACAAAAGATTTTAAGAGAACACTACAAAAAGCTATATGCCAACAAATAGTAAAATCCAGAAGAAATGGATAAATTCTTAGAATCATATAAACTTCCAAAACTGAATCAAAAAGAAATAGATAATTTGAACAAACCAATGACCATTAAGGAGATCAAAACATTAATCAAAAACCTCCCATATATAATAGTCCAGGACCAGATGGCTTCCCTGGTGAATTCTATCAAACATTCAAAGAAGACTTGATATCTATCCTTCTCAAACTCTTCTGAAACAACCCATGTGAGTGCAGAAGAGATAGCTTGATGACCCTGGAAGCTGTGATATTCTGAGATCCTAGGAAAATTCTAGACATCATCTATGCATCAGAATGCAATGTATTAAATGTTCTAGCTTGGCAATTGCTTCAGGAATTTTGTTTGTGGCATAACCCATCTAGATAAACATTGAATTCAAATGAAATATTGAATTGAAATATTGAAATGTGTATATACTTCTGAGCAACTTTTGCCTTAGAATTCTACTTTAATTATTTCAGTAAACTTAGAGTAAATTATATAATTTTAATATTTTTCCTAAGAATAAGAAAAAAATCTACTACTGCATATTTAGTTGCTCTGTATAAATAGCTTAATTTCATTAACTAATTACCTGTTTAACTGATTAATTTTATTAAATCAGATATCAGAAATAATACTAAATGCATTTCCATGGTAACACAGGTCAGAGAAAGGTACATGTATTCTTTGCAAGGCATTTGAAGATTTAAAAACATTGGTTGTTTTAATGTGACTTACGTTCTCTGAAAATATCTCTTTCCCAATAGAAAGACTCCTGTACCTTGGTAAACATTTTTAAAACTTGACACTTGCCATATAAAGCTCTTAAACTTCAAGCAAAACTTCAAATAAAAGTGATACTTTATATTTTGATCAATTCCTTGGCTTCTGGCATCTGAGCATCAGGCAGGCAAACATTAATCCATTGGGAAGGTATCAAAGAATTCAACTGTATTTGTAATTATTAGAATTAAAGAAATTCTTATCTTTCTAGTATAGCCATATCATAGCAAGATCAGAGCTGCTGCTTTTAGTAATATATTTTTTTCTCCACTTATTAAATACATTTCTCCTACTGGAGGATTCACCTTTGAGATTTTTGTTTTGAATGGCATTATCTTCTCTGATTAGTTCAGGGAACTCTGTTTTTGTACTACAGCATGTGTCACAAATGGCAAGAGTGTCTAGAGATGTTAGAACATCTATTTCTCTTTTGATGCTATCTTGGGGAGTTGTGCACAGTGACTTTGATTTCCATTGCTTGACAGACCTTAAATTATCAACAGCTTAAAATATGTGTACAAATGCAATTGCAATCATAGCAAATATGCTTTAGACACCAAATTCTTCTGTAAGCCATTGATCTTTGTTACATGTTTGTAGGGCATTACTAAATACATGAATAATTATATATCTGGGATTCCTTAATAGGCACTCTTGGCAATCTCCTTTTCTACTATCGTATTTACTGGAGAACTGTAAAAGAAATATACCACTGGTTTATTAATCCATTTTAATAACTTTTATTTCATCTACCGAAATTCTGGAAAAGTGTTGTGTTTCTTGAAATAGTGCAAGAAAATTTTCATTAACAAACATTTGAAATATATTGGTTCCTGATTTTGTTTTAGCACCTTAGTTGTACACCCTGAATAGCTCAATTTATTTTAAACACAGATAAAATTAGCATTTAAATAAATATTTTGTTCTTAATTATAATAATTTACACATTAAGTGCTCTTTTAAAAATTACTCATTTTTTTAATCTAGGCACAAATTTCTCTCATTTTCATTCATTCCTTATATTTATAGATGGAACATTTACTTTCATACATTATCCAGGGTCAGAATTTCTTCTTAGACCAAGTGGGCCAAATTCCCATGATACCAAGTCATGGAGAGGAAATTAAGAATCAAAGAATTTAGCTGTAGTTACAATTATGATTTTTCCCACTATCTATTTAATTATGTTGCCTATTAAACATTAGAGTAATTCATTTTATTAAGTTATCTATTCTTTCTTCTCCTTGCTACTCTTTCCCAGCTGACCACAGACAGATGCCCATACATAGACATATATTACCTCTCTCACTTACAGCTCAAGTGTCAGAAAAGTCATCAGTCTTCTCTGCCAGGACAAAATTAATGTCTACCCTAGCCACAGGTCAACATGCTACTTGCCTTCTTTTATATTGCCCCCTTAAGTTATTTCCAGTTCCCCAGATAACAACTGTTTCCAAGCCTTCAATGTGATCCCAGGAGAGAGCAGGTAGGTTATCCAAATGATTTAACCTTTTAGATATATCACATTAAGGTATAGTAGCTTAAATTTCTTGAGTGCTTGCTGTGTGCCAGGCTCAATGTTAATATAATACTTCGTTTATCCTCATAACACCCTTAAAACATATGTATTATTATTTTCCCATATTTATAGATGAGGCAGCTTTCGCTAAATAATTTTCCCAATGATATGTAATCATTAAGTGGAAGAACTAGTACTTCAAACAATGATCTGGCCCCAGAGCAGGTGTATTTAACCATTATGCTATACTAGATTGCCTCCTTAGAGGCTCTGTTTACCAATAATGATGATGAATATATTTAAGTTTTCAGTTCTTTCAGTGTTGCATACCATTTCATAATAATTTACTGGAGATTTCTAGAGTTGACTGCTTTCCTTTTCCTCACTCATATCATTCTCATGAAATATTGTTTATTAGGGAACAAAATTAAGCCTTCATGCCAATATAATTCTGTGACAATGTTAAACATAGGGATGGTGCATTCAAAGATAATTACAACTATATAGTGAAACAGAATTCTGCATCACAAACCAAACTAGCACTCAAACCTCATAGAAATACCATTTTTTTCCTACAAGGGATAGTAGTTAAGTTTGATATTATTTAAAAATCTATACATGAGTCCTACATCATTACATATTTCTGTGTGTTTAAATTCAGCCAGTATCCAATTTTCACAGCATCAAAAATATTGTTCTATGATCTATTCTACATGTGGTTTAAATGCTTTACATTTTTAGAAATTTAATAGTGGCAAAACCTCAATACAGCACCTTTGAGTCTCTCGAGATATGAAGGCATTAACATTTAATGTCTTAGTAACTAAATTCACCTGTATAGGAAGTTAAAATTATACTAAGGAAAAAGATAAAGTCTATTAAAGTGAGATGGCTACGGAAGCCATATTAATGGAAATCTGAAACTTTAATGCATAGACTGCATTTTGATTGCTAAACTTTATTAATATGGCAAACCGAAAAGATTCTATTACTCTTCAAGTTCCCAAGAAATACCCACACATGCATTATTGAACTCTGATTCAACATTTGTCAGGTATGATTACCACAAGTCCAGAAATTTATTTGAAAATACAAAACAACTTAATAAAATATGAGTACTTAATAATAGTGAATAAGAGGCTAGATCTTCTCCTACTAAAATATGTTAAACCCCTGTAAACACAGCCTGTAATGTGTAAAGTTTTACAAATTATAAATTGTGGGTGGGGGGAACCTGTTAGACTTTTACTTTACAAAGAGTTGATTAGGACAGATTTTTTCTCTTATGGATAACAAAGATGCTAAAAATTCTACATTTACTTTCATCATGAGCTATTTAATAGAACATGAACAAGATTTCTCTTTTTTTCCCCCCTGAAATAAGTACTTTTTAATGACTAAAAGTTTGTTAGCTAGTAACTTGTACAGACCTGCACCCTTCAAGGTTAATAAGGTAGTAAGCTGATTCATCTTTTCTTCAAATAATTGAATACTATCATTATGGATCATTTCATTTAGGCAATGGGCACATGGAAAAGGCAGGGAAAGGATATAATGCCTCAACATGTAACCAGAAAATTATTATATTTTTCCTAATATGACATGAGCATAAGTTAAAGGGACAGATATACTACCTAAAAGTTCACCTGATACAAGTGGAGTTAGTGATTTAATAAGCTAAGTATTCAAAAGCATTTAAATGAAATTTTTTTGCACCTCTGAATATTTTTAAACATGGTTCTTCTCATCTAAAGAATAAACAGTTTAAGAATATACTTTAGCAGTAATTAGCTGCAAAACATAAATATATTTTTGAGCACGGGGCAAAACATACATTAACACCATCCATTTGGACTAGGATTTTGTTTAAAATATACTGGGAATAGTAAAACCAAGAACTCAAATCAAAAAAATGTTTAGTTTCAATGAAACAAAATAATTACCTTCCTATAGGTCAAGTTAAATTAAATAAAAAAGTCATATCTGTAATAGAGCTCTTTAAAATCAGTAAAAATGTAAGCTTACACAGCTTTGAAATAAAAAACTTTTTATCTTGCAAATCTATTCTAAACATCTTGTTCTTCTTTGCAATTACATTTATATGGTGCTCTTATCTTTTAAAAGTGCTTTCATAATTATTATTTTATTTTCATCATTCTGAAGCAGATAGAACTTTATAGTTTTAAAACCAATTTCACATAGGTTATCTCACTTGATCCTTATAAAAATCTTTGTCAGGTTGTTGGTGATAATTCTATTATCCTTAATATACAGGTAAAGAAACAGGCTAAGTGAGGTTAAGTGAGTTGCATAAGGCCACAGCTTGCAAATGGCAGAGATAGGACAAGCTCAGGTTTTCTGATTCATATTAATTTTCTTTGTGACCTTGGAAAAAGTCTCTATATCTCTGTTTCCTTATCTGTAAAATAAGGTTTTAGTGATGATGATCCCTATGTCCCTTATGCTTCTCAAATCTCATGATTCCATGATTCTTTCATTCCACATCCAGTCTTCTTTCTACGATAACATATATTTTCAATTGACATTTTTGTGAGATAATTGTAGACTCACATGTAGTTGTAAGAAATGATACAGAGAGATCCCTTTTACACTCTGACACTTTCCCCCAATGATAACATTTTGCAAAGTTGTAGCACAATATCACAACAAGGATATTGACATTGATACAATCTACCAATCTTATTCAGATGTATCTAGTTATACTTGTACTCATTTATATGTGTGTAATTAGTTCTAGCCTCTTTTTTCACACGTATAGGTTTGTGTAGCCATTACCAGAGTCAAATACTGGTCTATAATTTTCCTTTTCAGATTTTTGTATCAGATTAATATTGGCCTCATAAAGTGGGTTGGGAAGTGTTCCATCCTCTTTTTTTCCTAGAAGAGATTGTGAAAAATTGGTGTTAAATCTTTAAATATTTTGTAGGATTCCACATTGAAACAATCTGGGACTAGAGATTATTATTTCAGGAGACCTTAATAATTTAATTTATTTTATGGTTATAAATCTATTTCAGTTGCTTATTTCATCCTGGTTGATTTTTGGTAGTTTGTGGTTTAGGAGGAATTGGTGCATTTCTAAGTCACCAAATAGATGCACATAAAATTGTTTTTAGTATTCTTCTTACCATTTTAATGGCTACAGGATCTGTAATGATAACTTCTATTTCATTCCTGATATTAGTAACTTTTATCTTCTCTTTTAATTTTTGTCAGTTTTAGTAGACGTTTATCAGTTATTATTTTTTAACAAGAATTGTCTTTTTGTTTCATTGATTTTATCTGATTTTTTTCCTATTTTCAATGTCATTGATTTCTGTTCTTATTTCCTTTCTTCTACTTGCTTTAGATTTATTTTGCTCTTCTTTTTCTACTCTCTTGAGGTAGGACATTGGGTCAAGGTTTGAAATCTTTACTCAATTGTGATATAAACATTTAGCGGTATAAAATTTCCTCTCAGTACTGATTTAGCTGCAACCTACATATTTCGATATTTTTTCTTTCAGTTTCTGTATTTTTTTATTTCCTTTGAGATTTCCTCTTTGACCCATGGATTATTATTTGACATGTGATGGTTAATTTCCATGTTGTTAGAGCTGCTTCTATTGTCTTTCTGTTATTGATTTCTAGATTAATTCCATTATGGTCAGAGACCACATACTGTATGATTTCAATCTTTTAAACTTTTTGAGATTTGTTTTATGACCCTACATAAGGTCTACCTTGGTGAATGGTCTATGGGCCCTTTAAAAAACACATGTTCTTGGGGTTGGCCTGGTGGCATAGTGGTTAATTTCACACTCCGCTTTGGCAACCTGGGGTTTGCAGGTTCAGATCTCGGGCGTGGACCAACACACTGCTTGTCAAGCCATGCTGTGGCAGTGTCCCATGTAAATAAAGTAGAGGAAGATGGGCATGGATGTTAGCCCAGGGCCAATCTTCCTCAGCAAAAAGAGGAGGACTGGCAATGGATGTCAGCTCAGGGCTAATTTTCCTCACACACAAGAAATACATATTATTCTCTTGATGAGAGGAGTGTTGTACATATGTCAATTAGATCCTGTTGTTTGATTGTGTTGTTCAGTTGTTCTTGCTGATTTTCTATCTAATAGCTCTTTCAGTTGCTGAGAGGAGTTGTTTAAAGCCCAAAGATAATTGTGGATTTGTCTGTTTCTCTTTTTTGATCTATCAGGTTTTACTTTATATATTATTAGGTACTTTTTGATTTTTTTTTGGTGGTTACACATTTAGAATTTCAGTGTCGGCAGAGAAGTCAATACGGTAGCGTAGGCAGACTCTGAACTCACCTCCTCCTGCAGACACAGCCAATTTACAACTACTCGTGGAAAAATTACCCTGAGAGAGAACTGAAAACTGGATAAGAGGAACTCCTGCAACAAACGACAATCCTAATTGAGGTGGAAGAGACATAAACTTCCTTCTGGAGTGGAAAAATGCCACCTTCACAAGCTGCATGGCTTCATGGCCCCCCAGGAGCAGCCCAAAGGTACACAGCCCTCTCTGGAGGAGTGGGGCCCTGAGCCAGGAGCTCCCCTGCTCTAGGGATTTTGTGGACCTAGCACAATTGAGACAAGCCACATAATATCTGACTTTGGCTGCTACAAAACATTGGGGAGTACCCCCAGAAAAGCTGGTTCACAAAGAAATGAAAACTGACTCTTAAAGGGCCCACACAAATTCACCTGTTTCAGAAAGCAACCTAAAATCACCAGAAAGAAAGGTGCATAGTGCTTTGGTGAAAAGAGACTCCCCTGAGAGGCTATGAGTGCATTGCAGTGAGAGGTGAGGCCACTCCGGGGACTGGGACATTGGCAGCGGCCATTGTTGTGGCCTGGTGTGTGGGCGTGCTGACACAGACACCATTGGAGTCCTCCCAGGCGCCTGCTAGCCTAGGGTATGCCCCACCCACTAGAGCACTGATTTAATCCAGCTCAGCCAGGGCAGGCAGACCACCCTAGGGACAGGCCTCACCCGACAACAAGCCCTTAGGCAACATGTGGGCCTGCATAGATTGGTGACTGGATTCTCTGCAGGATGGCTACTGAGCCCAGTTTAGTGGGGCAGGGCGTGAACAAGGAGCAGGTGGAGAGTGTGGAGCTGTGGTGGAGTGTGTGGGGCTCCCACAGTGGAGACACTGAGTCCACTTCAGGAGGTCAGGGCATGCACACTGGGCAGGACTGTGTTGACTGTGTGTGTGGGCCTGTGGGCAGCAGGGCTTGTCAGCTGCAGAAGACTTGGTCTTCTCAAAGACCCACATGGGGGTTTGTCCCACCTCCCAAAGCCTGAAACAATTGGGTGCTCCTGTGCCTGAGGCCAGCCCCACCCAGCTGCAATCCTCAGAGAGCTGACAAAAGACCTAAAGGCTTACAGCAATTGTAAGGCCCTGAGCCTAACAATCTGCCATGCTGGGGACCTAATCACTTAAAAGAAATACTGCAACACAAATGTGCTATTAGATCTTGCAGCCAACTGTGCTGGGGCTCCCACATGCGATAAAGTGACTGAAGGGCCCACAACAACTACAAGCAGCTGAGCATTACAACAGCTGGCCAGGGGCATAACTCAGCCTCCCTGGGCAGCTACAGGGAGAGTAAATGTGCCACAACAGAAGGACACACATAGTCCTCATAGGGGTCACTCCTGGAACATTGAGAACTGAGGGAAGCACACTGCAGGCCTCCTAAGCCATCACTTATATAAGGTCACCTATCCAAAAGCAGGAGACCTAGCTGACCTACCTAATACATAGACACAAGCACAGGGAAAGAGGCAAAATGAGGAGGCAAAGGAATACATTCCAAGTAAGGGAGCAAGACAAAACCTCAGAAAAGGAGCTAAGTGAAACAGAAATGAGCAACCTACCCAACAGAGAGTTCAAACTAAGAGTGTTAAGGATGCTCACTGATCTGGGGAGAAGAATAGATGAACTCAGTGAGAATGTCAACAAAGAAATGGAAGATATAAAAAAGAACCAATCAGAAATAAAGAATACAGTACTAGAAAGGAAAAATTCACTAGAAGGACTCAAAACCAGAGTAGAGGATACAGAAGAACGGATCTGCGAGCTGGATGAAAGATTAGAAGAAATTACCCAAGCTGAACAGATAAAAGAGAAAAGAATTAAAAAGAGTGAGGACAGTCTAAGGGACCTCTGGGACAACATCAAGCGTACTAACATCCGTGTTATAGGTGTCCCAGAAGGAGAAGACAAAGAGAAAGGGGCAGAGAATATATTTGAAGAAATAATAGATGAAAACTTTCCTAACCTAAGGAAGGAAACAGACATCCAGGTACAGGAAACACAGAGAGCACCAAACAAGGTAAACCTAGAC
>JAQQSS010002035.1:0-14242 GCA_028646465.1 Rhinoceros unicornis | reverse complement strand
CTCTCTCTCTCTCTCTCTCCCTGTCTCTCTGTCTCCCTCTCTCTCTCTCTCTCCCTGTCTCTCTGTCTCCCTCTCTCTGTCTCTCTCTCCCTGTCTCTCTGTCTCCCTCTCTCTGTCTCTCTCTCCCTGTCTCTCTGTCTCTCTCTCTGTCTCCCTCTGTCTGTCTGTGTCTCCCTCTCTCTGTCTCTTTCTCTCCCTCCCCCGCTCTCCCTTGCTCTCTCTCCCCGGCCTCGTGTCTGTGTGCCCATCCCTGTGTGGTGCACCCTGGCTGTACTGAACTTTCAGTTATCCAAACGAAACAGCCTTCCCAGCTCAGACTTCACACATACTATTCCCTCTGCTGAAACACTTCCCCTCGTTTTGCTCCCCTGCCCTGGAGCACCACTCCTCCTCTCCTCCCCTTCCCCTTCCTCCCCCTCCTCTTCCTCCCCTTCCCCTTCCTCCCCCTCCTCTTCCTCCCCCTCCTCCTGCCCTTCCCCCTCCTCTTCCTCCTATTTTTTTTTTTTGTGAGGAAGATCAGCCCTGAGCTAACATCTGCCGATCCTCCTCTTTGCTGAGGAAGACTGGCCCTGGGCTGACATCCATGCCCATCTTCCTCTACTTTATATGGGACGCCGCCACAGCATGGCTTGACAAGCGGTTCGTCGGTGCGCGCCCGGGATCCAAACCGGCGAACCCTGGGCTGCCGCAGCAGAGCGCGCGCACTTAACCGCTTGCACCACCGGGCTGGCCACCTCTTCCTCCTTTATCCATGAAGGCACAGCCTCACCATCTATAGAGGCTCCCAGAGGCCAAATATAGGACAATCTGAGCATCCAAAACAAGAATGGCAATAGGTCAGCAACTCCTCGACTGAAAAATATTAAAGATCCATGAGTCCTTCATGAAACCTGGAGAGAGAGAGAGAAGGAGAGATGTCAATAATGTCTCTGAGAATACCAATTAGAGTTATTTTAAACTTCCCTTCTGTCCATGAATTATCTCTTTCCTCCAAAAACATGCTTTACCCAATGCTGGTCTTTTTCTTGCTTCTCTGGCAGATTTTTCTCAGATGACTGGCTCTCCTGGTACCGAGAGCGGGCAGTAGGCATTGTACACTGGGTGGGGTTTCTTCATCAGTGAGCTTGGTTTCATGTGAGTCCTGGGAGATGGGTTAGTTGCTCCACAGGCTTTGAGCCCCCCGGCATGTCTGGGTTTTCTCCCAGATTCTTCAGGGCAGAGGACCTCCCTACAAGGCTGCAGCAGCCCCTGCGTGTTTTACAAGCTGTGGTTCCAGGCAGGTCTTCCATGATCCCCCCACCCTCGCCCACGGAGCAAGAACTCTCCTGCTGCCCCTGGGCTTTCTCCTTGTACTCTCATCACCCTTGTGAGCTCTCACTCGTGCATCTTCCTTACTGCCGTGGGGACTAGGGGAGGAGAGACATGTAGGGTTCCAGTGCACGGGCACTGCACAACCCCCACAGCATGCGGGTGCACCGTGTCCCAGAGACGGGGGTGTGTCCTGCGCCCAGAAACCTCCTCAGGCTGTTCTGGAAGCAGCCCAGGGAGAGATGCTCCTCATCTTGTTGCCTCTCCTTCTCTGAGCTGTATAGAGAACTCTTCGAGTGCTTTGGAAAACTCCTCATGTTACCAAGCAATGGACTTGCTCTGCTCGCCACTATCAGAACCAATTAATCACAACGAGATAGAGATCGAGAAAGGAAGTTTTAATTCGGTTAGCTGGCATAATTGGGAAGATGGCAGATTAATGTCTCAAAAAAACCATCTTCAAGGATTACAGAATCTTGAGGCAGTTATATAGGGGAAATGGGCAGTGAGGAGGGGGTCCAGGGATGTTGGTCCCCAGGCGTGACACGCTCCAGGCATCACATTGTTCCATTCTTCTGTCAGCTGTGATGGATACCTTGGAGGTGTGTTTCCCACCTGTGGTCAGCCTGTTACTGGAGAGAAACTCATAGAACAAAGTTTTAATTTATCAAGCTATAGGGGAGGACGTGCATAGGTGGAGGCCATAAATCAGGAGAGCATGTGAATTTTTTGGAGTACATGACAGAGCAGCAAGTAGTCACACAGAGGAGGGGCTGGGGCCCTTTAGTGTAACAAGATGGCCTCACTTACGCTCACTTACACTCATGTGCACAATGTAGACAAGCATTGCTCCTTTTGCCGTTTGTGGGGTGACAATAACCATGATGTTGGTCATCAAGCACCTGATTCTTAGTACGTTGTAACCTTATTGCACAGAAACATCAGATGAGGGTTTGCAAGGCCTGACTCTTCACGACTGGGAGCAGCTGGACCCTAGCGGCACTGAGCAGAGGGGCTTCTGCTGGGGGTCGGAGCAGAGCCTCCACCTGCAGTGGCAGGTGTTCCTGCAGGCTCTGATCTGGCTGCACAGAGGCAGCAGCAGGGACCAAGGACGACGTGGTGGGACTCTCTCTGCAGTGGGGGCCCAGGGCAGGAGACTGGCAGGACTCAGGCTGAGAGTCAGCTTTCAGAGCATGGAAGGAGCCAGAACATCAGACAACAGGACTAAACTCAGGGCGTGGGGTATCACCAGGTGACCAGGACGGGAAGCCGGTATCACAGGGGGCTCCTCAGTGAGCCCACAGGTGGAACTAAGTCTCCAGAACCATCCACGCCCTGGTTGGTGGACACAGCACTCCCAGCTCAGACTGGCCAGCGAGGAAGCTGCCCAGGTGGGCGAGTGAGGGGCTAGACCTTCGTCCATATCTGGGAAAGAGTCCATGCACTTGACCATAGTCAGCAGTCACGATGTATGCGCCTTTTACTTTCTGGTCTCGACAGATAAACCATGCCTGTTATTAACAAAAATATTATTCTGCTTCAACAGGAAGAAGATGAGGGGTGGAAAATGTCACCAAGTGTTTTCCTTCATATGATGGAGGAAGGAAATAACGTGTACAAAGGTCAGTTTAGGGGAATATGCGTGGCCACTGAGGTGTCGCTCTGGCCACCCAGCATGACCCCTGGCCCAGCCCCAGCCTCTGTTGGGAAGAATTAGGTGCCCCATCATGAGAGGCTGCTCAGAGCCAAGATCTTCTGTCTGTTTCTATTTTAAAATCCCTTTGTGTGGCTTAAGGGCATAAAATTGGTAAAAGAACAAGACATGTACAGGATGAGAACATAATCTAAACCTCCATTCTGTTTTAAACCCCCAAGACTTCAGTTGAATGTTCTCTTGCTGGGAATGAAAGGAAAGAAAGATATTTGTGGATTGTTTAAATTCAGAAAATCAACACCGTATGTACAGTAACATGTTTTAATCCTATTAGACTGACATGTGCCCGAATACCGACACATAACTCTTTGGTCTGTTGTTCAGCATAATTAGCACAGCTATAATCTGGCTGGATCTGCAAGTGTATGAATCCATTTGAGATAATTCCATTATAATTTGCTAGCACTGTTATCCAATGCCTTTAGTTCACTCCACCCTCAGGATAAATACCAACACAGAATGACCCACCAAGATGACCCTGGTCATTAGTGCTAGTTGGAAATTCCCGAAAAATGCAGTAAGGACGTGAAGTAGAATATTTCCAAACTTCAGTCACCCATGGGCCTCCTTCCTGATTCTGGTTTTACCCGGACAGCACCAGTACTATTCTTTGCTTAACATATATTTTTTAAATTGACTCACAGTTTTTACCCCAATAAATTGAGCCCCATCCTAAGCAACAATATCAGCGTCCTTACGGGTTTGATATGCTAGTTATATAAAGGAAGAGTGTCCGTGTGCCACCTACAATTCTTTGGCATACCACTGGTGGCAGGAGTCCCGCTCTGCTTGAGAGGCTGAACTGAGAGGGAAGCGTAGGGGCAAGGCTGACGTCGGCAGGATTTGGCAGCTGCCTTATTGGGGAGGAAGGAGGTCAAGGGGTAAATTAACATTTATTAGGTGCTCAAGACATGCAAGGCTTTGTGTTTTCATGCCCATCTCATTTAATCTTCACAAGAACCAGGAGAGGTAAACATCGCTATCCCGCTATTGGCAGGTACTGATAATCAACTTTGAAAATTTATCAGCTCTTTAATGGACAGCGGTGCAGAGCAGTCGCTATCAAATCCTCCATTCACTTACATATTCATTCAACAAACACTGATTGTCTCTAATGTGCCAGGTGCAAAGCTAGCCTGGAGATACAAAGATGGCACATGCCGTCAAAACACGATATACCAGGTGCCATGGCGGTGGATGGGGGGACAGTGGCCTCAGTTGGGTGGCCTGTGTAAAGTAGTGTGGCGGCAGCAACATCCGATGGGCCCAGCCAGGAATGGCAGTAGTCCGTGCAGCAGGGTCACAGGCCTGGCTGGGGGGTGCCACCAGAACTCAGGGGTGTGGCTGCAACAATAGCTGCCATTCATCGAGACACTACTTTGCACGCCATTATCTTTTGCTCTTTACAACCACCCTCATTTGTTTCGTATTCTACGTGTGTGTCACCGACCTTCAAGATAATTTTCCACGCCTTTGAAGACATCAGAGCATTTACTGGTTCATTTTCTCCGGAAGACCTCGCTGTTGGGCCTGTCAGCTGTCACCCTTGGGCCTCACTTCTCCTGACAGTCACTCCCTCATTTTGCTGTTCCCCTCACTTTGGTGGAGCCGTCCTGCAGGGTGTCCAGGGAGGGGCTACCAGAGGGGCGTACCAGGAGCCAGGGACATCTACATATCGTCCCACACTCACACTCAGGCGACAGAGTCCCCCGGGGTCTGGAAGGCCTGACCCCTTCTCGCCTGATGTAACTACGTGCAGAAAATACCGGAGAAAGAAAGAAAGGTGCGAGAGAGCCGGATCCTCATCCACCATAACAGGAAGTCAGGAGCTCGTGTCCAAAACTGGTAAATCAAGAAGAAGCAGAGTAAGCATATTATTTAGACATTGGGAGAAGAACCGAGAAACAGCTAAGAGCTCACGTGAAGCTGGATCCCTTCACACTCTGCTCTAGGGGGATCTGTGCTCTTCCTCCCACAAGCCAATCACACTCCTGCCTCAGGGCCCTCGTACTTGCTGTTCCCCTTGCCTGAAATCCTGGTCCCTGCAGGCCTTCCCTGAGAACCATGTGGGATAACAGTCTCCCCATCTCACCCTGTGCCCCACTCCTGACCCTGCTTCACTTACCTCTGTCTGACTTCGATGTGTGTGCGTGTGTGTGTGTGCGTGCGTGTGTGTATCTGTGTAAGTGTTTGCTGTTTCCTGGCAGTGGCAGGCCAGGTCCATGAGGGCAGGGCCTTCCACTATTGGCCTGCTCTGAGAGCAGTGCCTGGGCCATAATGGGGCTCAAAAAAGTCATGAATTACATAACTTATGAATAAATTATTTATAAATTAAATAATCTATGAATAAATCTGCATTTTTTAATGAATAAATGACCACAGGGCTGAATGTCATTGGGCAGTGTCACTGGAAGGCAGACAGAGTTAGACTGTTTTTTATTATAATGCTTTTCATACTCGCTGACTTGATTAAAACAATGTGCATGTATTATTTTGATAAAAGCAAATCTTAATGTTGAGGAACTCTAATGTTCCCATGAGAAACCAAATCTGCAACCTGCTGACCCACCCAGAAAAGGGTGTTTTGTGTAATATCTGTTTCCATTAAGGCTAAAAAACCAAGCATGGGTCACTCGGGGGCCAGAAACAGGAAGTGTCATTTTCCCGGTTGGATGCTGTGGAACTGGATGCGTCATCCACCGAGTCTTTAGTAACTTAAAGAAATTAAATGTCTTTGTCTTAGAATTCTTTTCTTAGAAATCAAAGGTTTTCCTTTTCAAATAAAACATTAGCATTTTAATCACTGAGATTAAGGCCCCCTTCTCCGTCACCTCCGAGTGTGAAACCTCGGCAGCCTGCTTTTCAGTGTCTCGGGATAAAAGCTCATTCTGGGCTGCAGGAGAGAGCGGGCGATTGTCATCGAGCTTTGAGGGCCGTGAATAGCTTCCTGCATTTCTAAATGTCCATGAAATTCCTGAAGGGATTGAGAGGTGCCCTGTGCAAAAGTGTCATGAGAAAAGCAAAGTTGCAGTGGAAAACTCAGTCCATTTAAATGATCTGGAGGTGAAATTGGCAGAGGCTGCTTCGCTCTGCTTTATGCGCAAAATATAGTTACAACTCCAGATGGAGAATGTTACGAGGTACGGTTTTTTTTGCATAAATAATCACATCCTGATTTCCTTTCTGGTAAATATTCTGTGTTCCTTTCACTTTTACATGCATCACTTCCAATTTTAGTAAATCTATCTAGTGAAAAAGCAAAGCAGCTTCCTTTAAATAACAAAGCTATTTTGCTTTAAAACATCCTAATGAAACAGGTAAGTGTGCTGTTGGAGAAGATTTAGTCACCATACAAGGGGAAAATCTGTTAGAAAAGAATTATTAGTAGATAGCACATTTTAACACATTTAAACCATTTATAGTATTTTCAAGGCGGAAAGTGTACAATTTTAAACACATAAAAAGAAGAATTATATTATATTGTTAACATTTTCAAGTTTCCCACAGTTTAGGCTTATGTACATTTCAGAAAACATACTGAAAATGAGCAAAGACCTTCAAAGGAGGAAACTGTAAACTAGCTGAGCCTTCAGTGTACCCACACCCGACAAGCGAACCTCAAAATCCACCTTCTAGGGATTCAGGACAAAGAACAAACTCTCGGATATTTATGACGTTAGACATTTTTCACATCAGTGGGCTGATATAGATAATTTATGCCATGCGTATTTTTCATGCCCTGACTGTAAAAATAGGAGAGAACTCTCTGACACTCACTCACAAGAATATGATTTAAAATTATGAAAATTCAGCTCCCAGATTTCCATCCATTTCCCGTGTTCCCATTCCTGCCACGCATGGCCCCCATCAGCCCTTTTCGGGTTTTCTCACCGTTGGTCTTCACACCTCACTCCAGGCTGGCCACCTGCCCCGTCTGGGTGATGACACTCCTTGAACTTCCGTCCTCACCTCTGAGGACCCTCTCCCGACCCCATCATCCCATCCCATCGCCTCTGCCCCAGCGACTGGGCCACCTGTCACGTGGCTGCCCTGCAGGAGAAGGACATGTGGGTGAATCAGTTCTATGAAAATTTTACCACCTTTGTGATTTATTTCTTGTCCATTTCTTATAAGTCCTCGTTAGCCACTCTAGAAGAAATTTGGGTCCTTTCATCATCATTGTCTTTAAAAAATCTGCCCCCACAAATTTGCATCACCCATAGGCTTCTTCTTCACATCTTCTGGGCAGAGACCATGGTCAACCAGCAGCTGGCATAGCCCTGCCCAGGCCACACTCCCCTTGGTCCAGTGGTGGGAAGGTGGTGAGCCTGTGAGCGCTGGCTGGACCTGGTACGCAGATAGGCTCTGCTCCAGCCAACCCTTCTGCTGAGCCAACAGCCCCACCGTCTGTCCAGGACGTGAGGTGGGCCTGCCTGACATGTGTGGCAACATCTCGCAATGACCATTTGCGCCTCCAGAAATTTCCCTGCCAACCACTAGGAGCAGCGTCAGGGTCTTCAGCCTGTGGCTTGTGGACCTGACTCACAGTTTTGGAAAACTGGAGCTGTATTTCCATGTCCCATCTTCCTTCCTACAGTTGTCCTATCCTGGGTCCTGACTCTGATCACCCTAAGAGGACACATTCACTGGCCCTCTGGGCTCCATCACTTCCACGGTGCTGACGTGTGTCTGCTCTTTGGACACAGGTGTTCCTACAGCACAGCTGTCCTGCATGGTTCCTCTCCCCTTGGGAGGTAGAGATTGTCCATAAGGAGATGAAGACTGTAAGACCAACAGCTGGTACGTGGTAGGATGGTGGTTCCACCTGACCTCTAACCATGGGCTGTGCTGCCTGGGCCGGCGTCAGATGGCCGAGGCCCTTGGGACAATTATCTGCCCCCCCTCCAGTTCTGAGTTGTGCATCAGAATATCGTCGCCATTTTTCTCCGTCTCTCCGGGATGTGCAGCTTTTCCTGGATCACACCGTGTCTTGTCCCTTCCCCTTTCATTTCTCACCCCTTTTGCAAATCCTGGTCCCCTGTGATTATTCAGAGATTCGATCCTCCTTTCTCATTTGCCCACATGGCTCTCCAGGCACCTTCTCTGCTCTCGGTCTTCACGGTTGACCCCTCTTGCTGTCTGTAGCACCCAGACGTGTGTTTCTGTCTGTGACTGTGACGTCCTCTCTGTGTTGACTTTAAGCTCTACCCCTCCCTTCTCGTCCAGCTGCGTCAGGGGGACACGCTCCTGGCCAGCCTCAGGACTCTGTGCCGTGTTTGTAGGGGAAGCTGTGGTTGGGAAACCTCTATCCTGTTCATTCACACCATCACCTGCCATCAGGCCCCACACGATCCCCTTTCTTCCAAAGTCGGAGTCATGTCAGACGGAGGTGGGGAAGCTTCTGCGTGGGCCCCTGTGGCCCTCAGTTGCCTTCCCAAGTTGAAGAGCATCACTGCCCTAAAGATGAGCTCCCAGTGAAGTGGCCGAGCTGGGTGGTGGTTTCAGGTTTGGTTCCAGCGAATTTCCATCCCACTCTGAACACAGATTCCAGGAAAAGATCTCATTTCCCAAACTGACAAGCCTCGTCTCCCGTGGGAGATCCCCCCAACTCTCACTGCCAGGATCCAGTCGATCAGCACGACAGCGCACATTTGGAATTTCCCTTCTGAGAAATGAGCTGTATTTCCATTCCAGTGATACAAAATTATCCTCATTTTCTCTAGGGTCACATTTCTGTAACCATATTCCTTACGGCCAGGGTAAAGCAAGAGGGAAACGTAAACTATGTATGATTTCAAAAACATCCAAAAAGTAACTCAAAAATACAGCTGTTGAATTATAGGAAAATACTGGCTACTTGTGTGTTCCGTGTTGTCTTTTAATAGGGGGCCAGGGAAAACTACTGGGGAGCTGAACTAGCAACAAAATCTGTCATATTTTAGTGCATTGTTTAAATAATTAAAGTAATATAAAACATATTACGAAAATAGTCATCTGCTATTGTATAATCCCACCGTTAACATACTGGTTTTCACATAGTTATAATCATGTAGAAGGATCCTGTTTGTATCAGATTTTTTTATTTGATATTTTCACGTTAGCCGTTTTCTTCTTTAATTTTTAGACATTACAAAAGCCCGTTACTTCCATTTGGGAAGTGGAAGAAAAGGGCATATCAATCCCATCACTCTCTGCTTACTTTATTCAAACTTTTATTCCGTGCAACAGGACAGAAAATCAAGCTTGTGTTTTATATGGCAATAACTGCTTTCGTTAACCTTCATGCTGAAAAACATGTCCATTTCCTTTTTCTTTATCCCTCTGGAGTATAGACATGTGGAAGAATAAAGATGAATCGTGGAATTTCCCCCAGGACTATGACCCGGAACTGATCAAAGAGGAGAAGCGGAAGGAACTGGAGTCAGAAATCCGGGTGCAGGTAAAACCACATTTATGTCGTGTTCATAACAAGTCGTTAACTGCAGCCACCTATGTTTTTACAGCTTCCCATTAATGACCTACCCAGAATTTAAGCTGTTTTTAAACTTCACAAAGAAAACGCAAGGCATGCGGTCGCTTAAAAGTGGTGTGTTTTGTATTCACCTAGGTTGATGAGTTAATGCGACAAGAACTAAAAAACTTAAAACTAGCTGTGAACAGAGAAAAGGAATTACCGGTCAAAACAGGAAAGAAAGGAGGGAAAACGGTGAGTAATGAATGGGTACGGGGGTTCAGGGATGAGGCAGTGGGCAGACTGAGATCATGAAAAGGAGCCCCTGCCCACACAGCCAGTGGCGTGTCCAGGAGTGCTGCCTGGCAGACCCTGGCTGTCCCTAGGCTGCTTCATAGGGACACATGTCTTCCTCTGGTGAAGGAAGCTCTCAGGGTTGTGGACTCATAAATGGGATGAATTCAACAGTGTGAAGTACGGGTCCCCGCCCCTCATCGTTGCAGATTCATATCACCCAAGCCTCATCCCTAGGATGAGAACTATCAGAGAAGCCAGGGCATGTGCCCCAAATGCCCCCCATCTCTCCCTGTAGGTAGATCTGTAAGGGAGGCCAATGGCAATGAGCAAGTTCTTTGTGAGTAGGGGAATCAGAGCTAAAGGAAGCAGATGAAGTGAATTTTAAGCTGCCACCAATCCATCTCACAGTGTTTTAGAGTAGCCAACTGGGTCCCAATATTCAGTTTACTTACTAGGACTCCTCCTTCCATTTTCGTCCCAGATCCAGCCCAGCCCTTTGGGCCAGGATACTCTAGGTAGAGGGCCAACACTGCCTCTCCCTGGCAGTGCTGCCATGGACACAAACAATCTTTGCCGCATTGATGGCTTTCTCAAGACTCCATGGCTGGCCAACACTTCTTGCAATTCACACACTCTCTTAGAGTTTTTCATATATTCACCTGCATGAGTGTCTAGTTTTGCCAGCTCAGGGGCCGTATGGTGTCTTTAGGATGACTCTATCCTGATCTGTTTTACATTGATTTTATAGTTTAACTCAGAAGACAACTGAATATCCTTCATGGCCTGTTCTGAGGATACATCACTGTAGCTTGGTGAGGGCCGTCTATAGGTTACTTTCTCATCAGTAGGTGAGGGCACTTATTGAGGCCACCTAGTGACTCTATTAATGTCTTCCATATCTGCAAAAAAGTGGTGTTTTAATGACTGAACATGGAAATCAACACAAACAAAATGGGAAATGAAGATAGGACCTGGCTGTACCCCTCTGGCTGAAAATAGACTTTCTCCTTTTACCCAACAAACTTATTGTCATCCTGGCCCAAGATCAGCCTGGGCTTCCTCACCCTCCACTACCGCCCCCTTTCATTCCCTGCAGTCTGGTATCTCCCCTCATGATGTCATGATATGTCACAGACGGAGCTGCTGTGAATTTCCCTCTTGTGATTAAACTGGTTGAACACACAATGGAGGCACTCAGGATACCCCCATAGATCGATGGTAATTGTGTGACTACAGAGTTTTGAGAACCCAGAATTCCAATCCAAGTGACCTAGATATGAACTTGGGAGACATAAATGTGATTTAATTTCATAAGCTGAAACTTACTTAACTATACTAAATCCCATCCTTAGGAAGACCATTAGCAGAAGGGGAGTGGTCAGCCTTGAACATAGAGAAAAAGAAAAAGGACTGAGAGAGAGAGGATTTGACAGCATCGAGCATTATCCAGAGAAAGTGACTTGATCAGGGGTTTACAGCAGCCTGAGTGGTCCTTTCAAAATACAAATCTCATCTTAGCACTCCATGATGAAACCCTTCAGTGCCATGCCAATTCCCCAAGGATAAAGACAACAGTCTTCAGCCAAGCTTACAAGGCCATGTCTGACATAGCCAGTGCCCTCTTCTCCAGGCTCATCACCCTCCTGTCCCTCCCTGGATGCACTCCAGCATTCTGACCTTCCTCTTTGTCCCTCAAACACACTGTGCTGCCTCCCACCACAGGGCCTTTGCACATGCTATTCTCTCTCAAGAACTGTCTTTATTCCCCACCCCCAATCTCTAGCCTAGTTAACTCCTATTCATCCCTTGGGTCTCAATCTAAGCCCTTCTTCCTCAGGGAAGCCTTCTTGGACCCCCAGAGTAGGTCTGGTTTCTCTGCATACACATAGCACTGTGGACTGTGTCTTCCTGGTGTTTTATCATAGTTTTAATGTTATATTTATTAGTGGGATCATTTTATTAGTGTCTGCCTTCTCGACTCTACTGAAGGGCCATGAATGCAGAGACTGTATAACTGTGTCTCTTTTGCTCACCATTGTAACCCTTTCTGGCACATAGTAATTCCTTAACACATATTATTGAACAAATTAATTTGTCAAATCTAGATCCTATGCAGATTGATCCATATAGGATAAATATGTGCCTCAGGATGACACAGTATGGCATCAGTAGCAATTCACAGCATCTAGCCACTTCCTTTGCTGATTCTGTACACACCAAGCAAGCTTCTGATGAGTTATTGTAGTTTGATGTTGATTTTCCTGTAAGAGGGAAGTCTACAAGGTCTTGGCAATTATGTCTCTCATTAAAAGTGAATCAACTTACATTACACTCTATTCCACTTTCTCTTGTGATTTGGAGACCCAAAATCAGATCTTGGGGTACAGATCATCTTTATTAATTCTTTTATTCAATAAGTATTTATTGAGAACTATATGCCACATACACATCAAGGCATTCAGAGTACAGAAGAGAACAAGACAGACAAAGCATCTGTACTAGTGAAAGCAAGTTTCCTGATCAGCAGGACTGTGGATCGACCCTGGATGTGCTGTCATCCCCATGATGACATCACTGGGTGAGGTCCTGCCTCTCAGAAGCCATCTCTCTCTTGAGTTCCTCTCCTGTTCTAATCACAAAAGCTTTAAGGACGTAGGAGTTCCTGGAGAAGCTGTGAAGCTCCTTGAGGGGAAAATTCTTCGCTGACTCCATTTTTTATATTCCCCAGAGTGCTAGCATATATAAATGGAAAAAATGTCATGAATAAACAGAAATTTGTGATCTACTTTTAAAAGAAACAAATGAACATACTACAACTGAAAAATGCAGTGTCAGAAATTAAGAACTCTTCTGACTGGTTTCACGGCAGCATGGACCTAGCAGAAGACAGGTTGAACTCAAAGACAAGTCAGTAGGAAATCCAAGTTGAAGCACAGAAAGAACAAAGAATATAGAGAACAGAACAGAGAATAAAAGAGATTTGAAACATGGTCAAAAGTTGTAATATATGTGTAATTGGAATCCCCAAAAAAGGGAGAATGTGATAGAAGTAATATATGAAAAAGTAATAGGTGAGAATTTTCCATATCAGATGAGACATAAAGCCACAAATTCAATAATCTCAGTGAGGTCTAAGAAGGATGAATACAAAGAAAATCACATCTAGACACATCGTAGTTAAAATGCTGAAAGTCAAAGATAAAAGGCAAAATCTTACTAGATTTTTTTTAAAGACACATTTCTTCCAGGGAAACAAAAAGAAGAATGACTACTGACTTTCTCAACAGAAACTATGGAAGCCAGAAGGAAATGAATGATATTTTTAAAGATTGGAAAGAAATAGCTGCCAACTTAGAATTCTATACCCAATGAAAATAGTCTTCAAAAATGAAAATAAAATAGAGGTGTTCCCAGACAAACAAAATCTTGGAAGACTTATCAGCAGCAGACCCATAATATGAAAATACCAAAATGATATTGTTCAGGCTGAAGGAAAATGATCCCAGATGGAAGAAATGGAAGAAGGGATGATCAGCTCTTAAAAATGTAAATATTTGGGTAAGTATAAAAGACTAATTACTTCTAAAATATTCTGTTTTTTAAAGCAAGAATAATAAAGTCTTATGTGGTTACAACATACATAGAAATAAAATATATGGCAACAGCAACAGAAAAGTTGGATAGGGATAAATGGACTTATGAGGTTATTGCATTATTCAGGGCATCATAAAATGCTAATTTAAGGTAAACTGTAATAAGTTAATAATATATTTTGTAGCATTTTTTAAATGATACCAGAATGTATAACAAAAAGTAATAGGAAAGATAAAGTGGAAAAATAAAAAATAATTACTTTAAAAGAATATGGAAAATGGAAAGTAAGAGAAAATAAAAACAGACTGGACAGTTAGAAAAGAAATATGATGATGACAGAATTAAACCCAACTAAATCCTAGTTACACCAAATACAAATGGGCTAAATGTTCTCATTAAAAGATAATGATTGCCAGACTGGATTAAAAAAAAAAAACTCAACTATATGCTGTTTACAAGAAACACACTTTAAACATAAAGACTAGATAGGTTGAAAATAAAAGGATGGTCCATACACAAAAATTAACTCCAAATGGATTAAAGACTTGAATGTAAGACCTGAAACTATGGAACTTCTAGAAGAAAACATGGGCAGTATGCTCTTTGACATCGGTCTTAGCAATATATTTTCAAGCACCATGTCTGACTGGGCAAGAGAAACAATAGAAAAAATAAACAAATGGGACTACATCAAACTAAAAAGCTTCTGCACAGCAAAGGAAACCATCAACAAAACGAAAAGACACCCTAACAATTGGGAGAAGACATTTGCAAACCATACATCTGATAAGGGCTTAATCTCCAAAATATACAAAGAACTCATGCATCTCAACAACAAAAAAACTACCAACCCAATTAAAAAATGGGCAAAAGACCTG
>JAQQSS010002034.1:0-14243 GCA_028646465.1 Rhinoceros unicornis | reverse complement strand
GGCCCGGGGTTCGCCGGTTCGGATCCCGGGCGCGCACCGACACACTGCTTGTCAAGCCATGCTGTGGCGGCGTCCCATATAAAGTAGAGGAAGATGGGCATGGATGTTAGCCCAGGGCCAGTCTTCCTCAGCAAAAAAGGGGAGGATTGGCAGATGTTAGCTCAGGGCTGGTCCTCCTCACAAAAAAAAAAAAAAAAAACATCAGAAAGCGTTTAAAAACATCCTTTAGATGGGATATTCAATAGAAATGGTTATGAGGCCATTGAATAATTTGCTCTTCTAACTATATAAAGTACCTTTGGATTTTGTTTGCTTTGTGAGAGTAAAAACTTGTAAAGTAGAAAAATCTAGCACTAGAACAATTTTTCCTTTATTTTACCATTAACAGTGACTGAGTATAGTTGATAGTTTTAACTCAGTGAGACCTTCTTCCCCTTTGCTTTTGTAGACACCTGACATTATATAATTTCATGGAAACTACTTAGGAAATTTTAGGTGTATGTCATAACGTTTCCTAAATATTAGCTTCTTGAGATTATTCTTGATGTTTTTATTTTTGTTTTTGTTTATTTTTATGCAACAGAATTTGAAAGTTCTTTTTTTAGGATTTAAAACCTTTCATGTTTCTTAACTTTCCTCATAAGCATCCTGCTGAATCATTTTACTGGAAAGATTAGGAAGTAGTCTTAAACAAAGGCTCTTCTTTGAATAAATTCTACCAAATCAAGGAAAAATGCGTTTTCTTGAAAAATTTGAAAGATTTTCATAAATTCTAACTCTTTTATATGGATCATTATTTCTCTAGAACTGGGCAGATATAAATGCA
Source organism: Rhinoceros unicornis (assembly GCA_028646465.1). Classification (NCBI taxonomy): domain Eukaryota; kingdom Metazoa; phylum Chordata; class Mammalia; order Perissodactyla; family Rhinocerotidae; genus Rhinoceros; species Rhinoceros unicornis. Next base: position 13,417 of record JAQQSS010002034.1, on the reverse strand, counting down.
TACACGCAAACAAACATACATGCACACTGTATGCCAAGAAGCTTTGAGTACCATATATTTGAATTTCTTCTGATGGGCTAAAAGGTGTTAAGTCAGGCATATCTCAGAAATACTCAGTGTTTACTAACCAATCTCAGAAATACTCAGTGTTTACTAACCAGAAATACTGGTTTACTAACCCAGAAGGCTCTGTGCTTCAAAGACAGAAGTCAGATCTTTGCTCGTAGGCTTTAATAGGAAAATAAAAATCAATCAATAAAAAAAATCATTTGACTTCTTTTCTTTAGTTGTGTTGATTCTGTATCTTCTTGGGCAATGACCGAGGCTCTCCTGACTGCTGATCTTGTGTGGATCAAATAATTGAAGAGGGTAATCTCTGAGTACTTTCCCTTAGCTTCAGGAAGCATGTCTAGTTGCCAAGTTCATGAAGTTTTGGTTACTACCTTGAATTTTTCTATGCTAGACCCAACCAATTGGTAATTACCATTTCCTCTGTTAACTTAGTGCCAATTATGTAGGAGCTACATAAGGTTTACGTAGTAAACCTTAATTCACTCCTTTTCCCTCTTAATTCTGCTTAGTGTTGTATTTTAGCTGTACTTTCATAGAGTGTATTATGTGAGGGCAGAAGAGACAATTGACTGGAATCAAAATGTTTGTAATAGTGTGGTAATTACCAGACCTTGGAAAGGTAATACGCTAGTAAGTAGATTTCTTAACTGAGGATTTCTAGGTTCTACTTCTGGCTCTGTAACTTTTTAGAGAAATTATTTAATTTCTTTGTGCCTCAGCTTTTTCATCTGTGTTCTATTTTTACTTCATATACAGGTATATTTGTAAAATAAATGATGTGTAGAATTTTTAGAGCTTAGAGATCTTGGAGATCAACTAGTCTAACCTCTTATTTTTCAGATAAAGAAACCACCAGTGTGTTCATAGAAGTGAGATTCCTTTCCCATGGAGACATTGGGCCAGTAAGAACTCAAGATTTTTCACTGTCTTATGTGCTTTGTGTAGCACCACACAACATACCCCAAGTATCAGATGGTGACCCAAAGATTACAAGACTTTGGTTTTATTACATCAGCAGAGGAAGGGAGGCTAAAGTTATGTGGACTCTTAGTGTATTATGTCTTGTGATGAATTTTTTTCCTCTTGACCATATGCTTGTACCTGCTGGGCACAAAGCTGATTATTAGTCTTAAGCCAAGTTTGTGGAACTCTGAATTGTATAGCTGACAATCCCTGGTTTTCCAGACAAGAAGTGACTCTATGATGTATATAATTTTATCAGCCTTACTTTTGAATAGATTGCATATATAATTATAGCAAAAAAACCAAGAGAAAAATATAGAGCTTTATAAAGTTAGTCCTCATTAAAAATTTTGAGTATGTTTATTTTCATTTATATTATTGCCTAGGAGATACTGCTTAGTAGTCTTTTCTAAATTATAGTATAATGCATGAGTCAGCGTTTTACACAACTGAGTATACCTGGAGTTGAATATTAGTATTAAAAGGATAGCCTATTGAGGTACATTTTAATTCAGTGAAATCTAAATAATAATTATAGAAATCACTGGATTTTTTAGGTAATAGTTGAAGAACCGTATCGATATCTCCTTGAGAGATTGATTTGTTAGTGTTAGCTTTTGCTGATTTTTATTTACTCTAAAGATAGTGTAATAATCCTGAAGAAATTTAAAAATAGGTCACTGAATTAGTCAGCTGTTGTGGTAATGCTATATAACAATGCTGAAATGTTTTATGGCTTACAACAAACATAGTTTTTTAACTCATGGTTCTGTGGTTCTGTGAGGGAGACTCTACTTATGGCTGTGGATTGCATTCAGGTCTTTTTCACGTGCTGTGTTTTGAGTCCATTGGCTTCCTGGGACATGTTCTTCTCATGACAGATGGCAGAACCTTAAGAGACCAAGTCAAATAACTCTAGCACAAATAACTCAAGTTTTGTTTATTGATATTCCATTGACCAAAGCAAATTACATGGCTAAGTTCAAAATTGGGCAGGGAAATATTTTGCTCCACTTACTCTAATGGGAGGTATTACCAAGTCCATGGCAAGGGGCATAAATGTACAATTCTATAATAGGGAGGAACTAAAAAACTGGTAATAATAATCTCATCTACCACAGTCACCGATAAATCTTACCAACTTAATATAAATTTTTAAATAAAATTGTTTTCCTGTATTGCATTCTATTTTTATGACATAGGAATATTATGTAGCAACAATCATAAGGTGTTTACCATTTAAAATTCCTCTTTGTCCTATGGTAGCTTCCTATTTTGGTTGTAAACATTCTTATATTGCCTTTTAAACCATCCTTTGACTGTTAGTAACACTTGTATTATCCTTTTTTCCCCCCAGTAATTATTTCAAGTAAGTCTTTTCTCTACTTTTTTTCCTTTCTTTCATCACATCCACTATATTGTTTATCTAGGAAATTATTCTCAACTTTTCAGATTCTCTCTTATTCCTTCATCTAGATTTCTGTTCTCATCTCTACTATATGAAACCATCTGGCCATCTACAACCTATTAAACATATCTCGTATGTCTTTTTGCCAGTATATAGTTATATTAGGTCTTATTAGGCTTCACATAACAGAAACTCGATTTAAATTAGTGTATGCAAAAAGAATTTATTGGAAGGGATATTTCATACAATTAAAGGAACCATAGATTTACCAAAACCGAGGATGGGAACAGGTGGAGCTAGGCCTCAGGAATGACTCAAAGAAAGTGATACGACTCAATTAAGACTCGCTTGCTTGTCTGTGTTTAGGATTTACTTTTCTCTCTCACTGCATACTGGCCTTTTTCATATGGGGAAAAACATGGCCACCAACAATTCCCAGTTCACATCTTAAAAGTTTCTGCTCTAGGAGAAACACTGTCATGATGAGCTCTCTGGTAACCAGTCCAAAAATCTTAGGAGTTGGGTTAATTGGTCTCATTTGGTTTCAGTGTCCACCTTTGGATCTGTTTGGCTATGGAGTTGAAGTTTCTAAAAAAGCCATGTGATTTGAGTAGAGGGAAGGCTTATTCTCAGGAAAAAAGGTTTGGAGATTATTTCTGGACAAATAAAAATAGATGTCCACTAAAGTAATGTGCATTAATAAGGTCCTTTTGTGCCCTTTTCAGAGGCAGGGACATACTTGCATACATACATACTCGTGTGGCTTTTGCCTGAGAACTAGAATGGGAGATGGACTGTTTAGTAAACAGAGGTCATGGTAGTTTTTATCAGGACTGGCTTAGTTCTTCAAAGCACAGAATTATGGTTGGTAAATGTTATTCTAAATTATTCATGTACATTTTATTATTGTAAATTAAGAATATTTCCTGTTTCCACCATTGTAATGGGTCTACTATAGTCATTCTAGTTCTCATGCCTAATAGTCCTCCAAGCCTATCCAATTTTGACTCACACTCATATTTTCAGTTTTCTATTTTAGTTCAAGAGCCACTTGAAAATGAATAGGTACAAACACATAATCTAAAAGCAAGAAGCAGGCGAACCACATTTGGCACAGAAAGAAATTGGACCATGTGCACCATGATTTTATACTTCTGAATGTGTCTGGTTATTTTGGGAAGAAGACAGCTTCCAGTTAGTCTTTGCTGAATGTTGTTATGCTGTTTCTAGTATAGGTGAAAATTGTAGTTTTAGGCCTCCAAGTGAGATGTTAATTTAGATATCATATTGCTCATTTGACAAAAATGATATGGCGTTGTAGTAAGAATTAAAAGCTATTTCACTTGGTAGAATTGGTAGAATTGCTATAGGTGTGGGGGATAAGTCTGTGTTTAAGTGATTCAGTTCAATCAAAAATATTTATTGAGTTCCTTTGGGTTCAGAGCAGGGGAGAAGGGGGTGAATAGAAGAAACATATATCAGATTTTCTGTAGCATTGATAAGTTTTCTGTCTCTTAGTCTTATATAGCTTCAAAATACCTTAAAAATAAAAATATTTATGCCTAGACTATACTTCCCAATTTATTTTTGTTTTTTCTTTTGGTACCTGAAGAGACATAAAGATCTTTTGTCAGATTTTACATTCTAATTTTTGGATTTTAATAGGGCAGCCTTTTAAATGCTTTTAAAAGCAGTTTTGCTTTCATGGACTGCTCTGTTTTACATACTAAGTTGAAATGAATGTATTAGTCTTGAGTTCACAGAACAGCGAGCTCCGTGTTATTTAAGAGACTCCTGCAAATTTTCCAAAAGAAAACTCCGGTTTCTTTTGATCTGAAATAATAGCAGATTGCCATACATAAAGAGAAAGTTACATTTTGCTTAGCATACTGCTGCATAATAGTAGACTTAGTAAATTATATTTTGAATTGACTTGTTGAAGTGGAATTCTTCTACAAATCACCTAAGAATGAGAATCTTAATATTTATTCATTTAGTGTGTGTGTGTGTGTGTGTGCGCGCGCGCGCACGCAGAAGATCAGCCCTGAGCTAACATCCATGCCAATCCTCCTCTTTTTGCTGAGGGAAGGCTGGGCCTGAGCTAACATGCCTGCCGATCTTCCTCCACATTATATGGGACGCCGCCACAGCATGGCCTGACAAGCGGTGCCTCGGTGCGCACCCGGGATCCGAACCCGGGTCGCCAGCAGCGGAGCGCGCGCATTTAACCACTACGCCACAGGGCCGGTCCCAAGAATGAGAATCTTAAGATTAAGTGACTTCAGAATCCATTCAGTCCAACTTCCTACTTGATGCCAGGAGTCCGTCCTGCTGCATCCAAAATAATTGACTTATTTATTAAACAGATATTTATTAGCCCATATTATGTGTAGGCACTGTTCTGGGGGATGTGTTGGTGAACAAAATAAAAATAGACATGGTCCCTGCCCTTGTGCAGATGGTTCAGCTTGTAGTTGAGTACTCTGTCAGTTGGTCATTCAGTGTCAGCAAGTTATTTGTTTATTCTTTTTGGCAAGGAAGATTGAACCTGAGCTAACATCCGTTGCCAGTCTTCCTCTTTTTGCTGAGGAAGATTAGCCCTGAGCCACTGTCTGTGCCCATCTTCCTCTATTTTATTTATGGGAGGCTGCCACAACATGGCTTGATGAGCAGTGTGCAGATCCGTGCCTGGGATCTGAGCCAGCAGACCCCAGGCCACCGAAGCGGAGTGTGCGAACTTAACCACTATGCCACCAGGCTGGCCCTTCGGCATGTTATTTTTTGAATCTAAGTGGCTTTTAAGTTGGGAAGAATCAACATCTTAACAATATTGAGTTTTCTAATCCATGAACATTGAGTATCTCTCCATTTATTTAGATCTTCTTTTATTTCTTTCATCAGCGTTTTGTAGATTTCTACTTACAGATCCTATATATATTCTGTTAGATTTGTGTGTAAGTATTTAATTTTTTTGTGCTATTGTAAATGATATTGCTTTTTTAAAATTTCAAATTCCAGTTGTTCATTGTTTGTATGTAGGGAAGAAATTGACTTTTGTATATTGACCTTGCATCCTGTGACCTTCTTATGCCCACTTATTAGTTCTAGGAGTGTTTTTGTAGATTCTTTGGGATTTCCTACATAGATAATTAATTAAGTAATTGGTGAATAAAGACAGTTTTATTTCTTCCTTTTCAATCTATATACTTTTTATTTCTTATGATGTTGAATCAGTTTGGTGGCAGGGGGCATCCTTATGTTCCCAGTCTTAAGGGGAGAGTGTCCAGTCTCTCATAGTTAAGTATGTTGTTAGCTGTAGGTTTTTTGTAGATATTCTTTATCAAGTTGAGAAAGTTCCATCAATTGCTAGTTTGCCGCGAGTTTTTATCACGAATGGGTGTTGAATTTTGTCAAGTGCATTTTCTGCATCAGTTGACATAGAATGAGTTAGGAAGTGTTTCCTTTCCTATTTTCTGGAAGAGGTTGTGGAGAATTGATATTATTTTTTCCTTAAATGGTAGAATTTGCCGGTAAAGCCGTCTATGGTCTAGTACTTTTTTTTCTTTTTTTGTGGAAGGTTATTAATTATTGTTGGTTAAATTTCTTTAAAAATATAGGGCTATTCAGGTTATCTATTTTTCCTGGTGTGAAATTGATACTTTCTTTCAAGGAACTAATCTAGTTCATCTAAGTCACCAGATTTATGGGCATAGAATTGTTCATAGTATTCCTTTATTATCCTTTTAATATCCAGGGGATTGGTAGTGATGACCCTTCTTTAATTTTTGATATTGGTAATTTGTGTTTTCTCTTGTTCTTGTGTAGCATGGCTAGAGGCTTATCAATTTTATTGATCTTTTCAAAGAACCATCTTTTTGTTTTTATTTTTTTATTTTTCTGTATTGTTTTCCTGTTTCAATTTCATTGATTTTTTTTTTATTATTATTTCTTTTCATTTGCTCTTCTTTTTCTAGTTTCCTAAGGTTCCTAAGGAAGCTTAGGTTATAGATTTTAGGTATTTTTTTCTTTTCTAGTATGTACATTCAATGCAACAAATTTCTAAGTACTGCTCACTGCATCCCACAACTTTTGATAAGTTGTGTTTTCATTTTCGTTTAGTTCAAAGTGTTTTAAAATTTCTCTTGAGTCATCTTCTTTGACTCATGGTTATTTAGAATTGTGTTTTTTAATTTCTAAATATTTGGGAATTTTTCAGCTGTCTTTCTGTTACTGATTTCTAGTTTAATTCTGTTATGTTTTGAGAACATATTTGTATGATTTTGTCTTTTAAAATTTGTCAAGGTGTATTTTATAGCCCAGAATATGGTCTCCTTTGGTGAATGTTTCCTGTGAGCTTGAGAAGAAAGTATATTCTTCTGTTGTTAGAAGGAGTATTTTATAAATGTCAGTTAGATCAAGTTGGCTGATACTGCTATTCAGGTCATCTTTCTCCTTACTAATTTTCTGCCTGCTTCATCTGTCAAGTTCAGAGAGGGATACTGAAGTCTCCAACTATAATAGTAGATTTGTCTATTTCTCCTTTCAGTTCTCTCATTTTTCCCTCATCTATTTTGATGCTCTGTCGTCAGGTGTATACTTGTTTAGGATTGTTATGTCTTCTTGGAGAATTGACCCCTTTATCATTATAAAATACCCCTCTTAATCTCTGTTAATCTTTCTAGTTCTGAAATCTGCTTTGTCTAAAATCAATATAGCTATTCTAGCTTTCTCTTTTATTTTTTTTGAATGTTAGAAGTTTCTTTATTATTACTTATTATTAAGCACCAACTTAATATGCAAAAAATTTCAAGTCACCCTTCCACAACCCACTCTCCCCTCCTATACCCAAATTCTCGATAAAGAGCTTTTCAAGTAAAGACATGCTTTCTTCTCTCTTCCGTATAAAACTTTATCAAATAAAAGCAAGGACTGTATATATTTACATGCTGTAAAATGCTGCCTGTAGCTTTGAAGACATTGTCTACCCAGGCTCCATTTACTGTCCAGGTCCTGAAAGACTCTTGTTCATGAACTATCTCTTTGCAAAGCAAGTCCACCACTTACTAGGTTTATCATTCTGAGGGTCAAAAACTTTTTCACAACATCTCAGTCTCTTGCCTTAGCTGCTGTAAGGAGACTCTCAACTCTTCATCTTTCTGTTTGTTTGCAGCTTTGGCATAAATTGCATTAAGTGGAAAATGAGGCTTTCCAAGAAGGGGAAAATTGGTAATTTCCAGTGTATACATTTCTCTCTTACACTTGCTTTTGGAATTGTACTTTTGGAGTTTCTTGAGACACTTAGAAATGTAGAGTTACATATATCAAGTTCCTATCAGCTTCATTCTTAATTTCATAGTTTTTGAAGACGTTAACCTTGAAGTAATAGATAGCTTCAACTACAATATCTGTATCTTTTTTCTCTCTGGGGGCAGGTCCTTCGAACTGACTTCCAATAATTAATAGTGCTGTGTTTCCAATGGGTTTGGTATCGGGGTCTATGAGAGAAGAGCAGTAAGCTGGCATCTTGATGGTTCCCGGCTTTCAACCCTGATGAGGAAGATTGGGTTAGAGTATGGTACTTCTGGTCTTCTAGATTTCTTTTGATTGGTGTTAGCATGGCATATCTTTCTCCATCCTTTTCCTTTTGACCTATCTGAGCCTCTATATTTAAAGTGCATTTCTTGTATGTAATATATAGTTTGGTCTTGTTTTCTTATCCACTCTGACAATTTCTGTCTTTTGGTTGATGTCTTTTTTAGACCATTCATATTAAAGTGATTATTGATATAGTTGGATTAAGATGTACCATGTTTCTGTTTTCTATTCATTGCATTTACTTTTAGCTTCCTTTTTTTCCTTTATCTATTTTCTCTGGTTTTATTGAGCATTTTATATGTTTCCAGTTTAGCTCTTCTCTTAGTGTGTCAATTATACTTCTTAAAATTTCTTTTAATGATTGTTTTAGAGTTTACTATGTATATATATATATATTTTTTGACTAATCTAAGTCCACTTCAAATGATATAGCTTGTTTATAACCCATATATGTGTAAAGCCTTATAACAGGACATTTCCAATTCCTCCATCTTCTCCTTTTGCCATTGCTGTTATTCATTTACTTTATCTATGTGCTATAATTATCCAATACATCTACTATTAGAGCTTTAAACAGACAGTTATCTTTTACATATCTTCTTCCATACTCTTCCTTTTATTTATGTAGATCCAAGTTTTTCACTGTACAATTTTCCTTCTGCCTGAAGAACTTCTTTTAACATTTCTTTCAGGGCGGGTCTGCTGGTAATGAATTTCATCAGTTTCGCTTGTCTGAAAAAATCTTTATTTTTCCTTCAGTTTTATCTGGATATAGAATACTAGACTGGTGCTTTTTTCTTTCTACACTGTAAATGTTTACATTTTAAACACTCTCTTCTGGGGCCGGCCCCGTGGCTTGGCGGTTGAGGGTGCGCGCTCCGCTGCTGGCGGCCCGGGTTCGGATCCTGGGCGTGCACGGACGCACCGCCTCTCCGGCCATGCTGAGGCAGCGTCCCACATGCATCAACTAGAGGGATGTGCAGCTATGGCATACAACTATCTACTGGGGCTTTGGGGGGGAAAAGATAAATAAATAAAATCTTAAAAAAAAATACTCTCTTCTGCCTCTGTGGTTTTTGATAAAAAGTCCACTATAATTCTTATCTTTGTTTCTCTGTGGGTAAGGTGTTTTTCCCTTCTGTCTTCTTTTAAGATTTTCTCTTTGTTTTTGGTTTTGTGCAGTTTGAATATGATATGACTCAGTGCATTTTTTTCCCTCAGATATATCGTTTTTGGTGTTTTCTGAGTTTCTTGAAACAGTGGTTGGTGTATGTTATTAATTTTGGAAAATCCTTGGGTATTATTACTTTAAATGTTTCTCCTGCTGTGTCCCTTCTTCTCCTTCTGGAATTCATCTTGTACCTTTTGGTATTATCCCCCAGTTCTTGGATATTCTGTTCTGTTTTTTTCCTTCTCTCCAGTGTGAATATGATATGCCTAGGTGCATTTTTGTTCCCTGTGTGTATCATTTTTGCTGTTTTCTGAGCTTCCTGGATCTGTGGTTTGGAATCTGTCATTAATTTTGTTAAAATTCTTGGCCATTATTACTTCAACTATTTCTTTTTCTTCATTCTTTCTTCTCCTTCTTAAATTCCAGTTGTGTGCATGTTATACCTTTTGGTATTGTCCCACAGTTTCTGGATGTCCTGTTCTGCTTTTTCTCATTCTTTTTTGTCTTTGCATTTCAGTTTGGTAAGTTTCTATTGACCTGTCTTCAAGTTGACTGATTCTTTCTTCAGTGGTATCATGTCTACTGGTGAGCCTATTCAAGACGTTCTTCATTTCCATTACCATGATTTTGATTTCTATATTTCCTTTCGATTCTTTCTTACAGTTTCTATCACTCTTCTTACAGTACCCATATGTTCTTGTATATTGTCTTACTTTTTCCATTAGAGCCCCTTAACATAATACTCATTATTAACTATTTAAATTCCTTGTCTGATAATTCCAAGAACTCTGTCATAGCAGTCTGGTTCTGATGATTGCTTTGTCTTTTCAGACTGTGTTTTTTTTTTGCCTTTTGTCATGCCTTGTAATTTTTTGTTGAAAACTGGACATGTTGTATTGCATAATAGCAACTGAAGTAAATAGTCCTTTAATGTAAGGAATTCTGAATAAATTTCAGTCTTTTAGTGGGCCTTTGTCTTGGAGCTTTGATCTTCATAAACATTTCTCCAGTGATATAGCGTTTTTCCCTCCAGCGCCTTACTTTCTTCCCTGCCTGCAGCATTACCAATCTATTTCCTTGAAGCTCTGATACCTGTTGACTGTGTCTCCCCCATCCCCCACCTTAGGTAAGAGGAAGGTTGAAGGGGCTAGAATGGGAGGAATTCCCTTCCCCCAGCTGGGATAAGGCTCTGGCAAAATTTTTTCCCTGAAGAGTAGGACTTTGTTATAGAGAAGATTCTTACTGTATTCCATAATAATTACTCCCTCCCACCCCTGCCAAGGCCAGAGAGGATGTTTCTTGGATTTTCACTGTGAGAACCTGGTGGGGTTCCTGGAATAAAGCCAATGACAGTGTGGAGAGCCCCCAAGACGGTGGTCCCCTGGAAGTTCTCACTTCCATACTGTTTCATGCTTAGCCTCCAGGAATTTGTAAAAATTATCATTTGTGTTCCTACCAGTTTATGGCTCCAGCACCTTCTGCTTCAGGTAAACAAATCTGAGTTTTTGTCTCTCTCTGGATTGCCTTTCTCTCCAGAGTTTGGGATGGCGGTTTGTCCTGTGACCTCAGTTGTCCGATGGATCAAAGAAAAACTATTGATTTTTAGTTTGTCCAGCCCTTTTCTGTTGTAAGGAAAGGAGTGATGACGTCCAAGCTCTTTTGCTGAAACCAGAAATTGGATTATTTGTCTTTTTATTATTGAGTTGTAAGAGTTCCTCATATAATCTGGATACAAGATGCTTATCAGATATATATGATTTGCAAGTATTTTCTCATCCTGTGGATTTTATTTTTACTTTTCTCATGGTACCATTTTCAGCATAAACACTTTAAATTTCAATATAGTCCAATTTATCTATTTTTTAAATTTTGCCTTTGCTTTTTGTGTCATATTAGAAACCATTGATAAACCCAAGGACATTTACTCCTATGTTTTCTTCTAAGAGTTTTATAATTTTAGCTCTTATTTTTAGGTCTATGATCCATTTTGAATTAAGTTTTGTGTATGATGTGAGGTAGGGGGTCCAACTTCATTCTTTTGCATGTGGATATCTCATTATCTCAGCATCGTTTGTTGAAAAGACTCTTCTTTCCTCATTTAAATATTATTACTTGCCTGTTGAAATATTTTGAAATACTACCATTACATTCTCAGTTTTTTGTGTTTGTTTGCAAATTTGATAAGCTTGTCATCTCTGTATTGAAGTTCAAATCAGTGTTTAACCCAATAAGGTAGCATTAGAAAGACTTCTTTTTTTTTTTTTTGATTTTTATTTTTACTTATTCCCCCCCCCAAAGTCCCAGGAGATGGTTGTATGTCATAGTTGCACAGCCTTCTAGTTGCCGTATGTGGGACGCGGCCTCAGCATGGCCAGACAAGCGGTGCGTTGGTGCGCCGGTGCGCGCCCGGGATCCGAACCCGGGCCGCCAGTAGCAGAGCGCGCGCACTTAACCGCTAAGCCATGGGGCTGGCCCCAGAAAGACTTCTAAAAGTATCCCTAAGGCCCTTCAAGGCAGGGTTTTATGCTTGTAAGGAGAGCTATCTTAATTCTGAGTAGAATGAGAAACACTGGGCTGTGTTCTGAAGAGGTCACAAAATTACATATGGTAAACTAATAGTTTTCTTGTTAGCCTGGCAGAATATCTGACATTCTTTTGGGCTAAAGAAAACTTCTATTAAAAATGGACATCGTAAGTGGGACGTCAGCATCGTGGTGGAGTGAGCTTTCCCATAAATTCTTCCCCTGATAAGATACAACAAAAGGAATAGTCACAGACCAACAATGGACTCCTAGATAGCAAAAAGGAAGATCGGAAAGATCCACACTGCCGCACATCTGAGAGAGGACGTGCTGGGGTCCCCGGGGGAGAGAGGTAAGGAGAAATCCTCTCCCTCCCCTTCAGATCAGTGATCTGGGTCTGCGTGGCTCCCAGAGAGGGGGGAGGAGTGGCCCCCTGCGGGGAAACCGTAGCTCTTGGGGCTCTCAGCCAGTGGGAAACTCCCACACAGAGGACTCAGAACTGCTGCAGGGGTGCCATCAACATCTGAGCACCCCAGGAGAGTGGATAATGAGGGGTGAGTGAGAAGCCCCTCACACCAGGGACCCAGGGGGCAAAAGAGAGAGCCCCGCCCCCCCCCTCGCATGCCCGACACTGAAGCTCAGCCGACTAGACCAGACGGAGCGGCCAGCTGATCGCAGGGAGTAGGCAGGGCAGAGCGCAGGGGGCTCAGATTACACAGCCCTTAACCCCCACATGGTGGTGGTGGGTGGAGATTGCAACCAGATATTTCCAGGATGAGGAAAACCAAAGCGAATTTAGGAACCACAATGCAAAGGTACATGAAATCACCAGACCAGAAGGTAAATGACAAGCACCCAGAAACCAACCCTGAAGACACAGAAATCGATAACCTAAATGACAGAGATTTCAAAATAGCTATCATAAAAAAACTCAACGAAATACAAGATAACACAGACAAACAATTCAGTGAGATTAGGAGTTTCTTCACAAAAGAGATTGAAATCATAAAGAAAAACTAATCAGTGCTGGTGGAGATGAAGAACACAATGGAGGAGATAAAGGAGAATCTGGAATCTTTAAAGAACAGAGCTGACAATATGGAGGAAAGAATTAGCATTATAGAGGATAGGAATGCAGATATGCTCCAGATGGAAGAGGAGAGAGAACTAACACTAAAAAGAAATGAAGAAAGTCTCCAAGAAATATCTGACTCTGTTAGAAAATGTAACATAAGAATTATAGGTATTCCTGAGGGGGAAGAGAGGGAAAGAGGAACAGAGAGCCTATTCAAGGAAATAATAGCTGAGAACTTCCCAAGTCTGGGGAAAGAGCAGGAAATACCAGTAAGTGAAGCCAATAGGTCACCTAAATACGTCAACAGGCAAAGGCCCACTCCACGACCTATAGTGGTAAGGCTGGCTAAAGTCAATGACAAACAATATTAAGGGCAGCAAAAAATAACAAGGAAAAACAAAAAATAACGTGCAAGGAACTCCCATCAGGCTCTCAGCAGATTTCTCAACAGAAAGTTTACAGGCTAGGAGAGATTGGAATGATAATATTCAAAATACTGAAAGACAAAAACTTTCAGCCAAGAATACTCTATCCAGCAAAAATATCCTTCAAATATGATGGAGAAATAGTAACTTTCCTAGATAAACAAAAGCTAAGGGAGTTCATGGCCA
>JAQQSS010002033.1:0-14243 GCA_028646465.1 Rhinoceros unicornis | reverse complement strand
CTAGCCAGAGCAATCAGGCAAGAAAAAGAAATAAAAGGGATCCAAATTGGAAAGGAAGAAGTGAAACTGTCACTATTTGCAGATGACATGATTTTATATATAGAAAACCCTAAAGAATCCACTGAAAGACTTCTAGAAATAACAAATAAATATGATAAAGTTGCAGGATACAAAATCAACATACAAAAATCAGTTGCATTTCTATACACTAAGAACAAACTAGCAGAAAGAGAAATTAAGAATACAATCCCATTTACAATTGCAACAAAAAGAATAAAATATCTAGGAATAAACTTAACCAAAGAGGTGAAAGATCTGTACACTGAAAACTATAAAACATTGTTGAAAGAAATTGAAGAAACAAAGAAATGGAAAGATATTTCATGCTCTTGGATTGGAAGAATTAACATAATTAAGATGTATACTTCCTAAAGCAATCTATAGATTCAACGCAATCTCTATCAAAGTTCCAACAACATTTTTCACAGAAATAGAACAAAGAATCCTAAAATTTATATGGAACAACAAAAGACCCCAAATAGCTAAAGGAATCCTGAGAAAAAAGAACAAAGCTGGAGGTATCACACTCCCTGATTTCAAAATATACTACAAAGCTATAGTAACCAAAACAGCATGGTACTGGCACAAAAACAGACACAGATCAATGGAATAGAATTGAAAGCCCAGAAATAAACCCACACATCTATGGACAGCTAATCTTTGACAAAGGAGCCAAGAACATACAATGGAGATAGATGGGATTCTAAACAGGAAAAATCCTAAAACATTTTTAGTATAATTGGAAAGATTTAAATCAGGATAATTCCTATTGGGGCAGGATAGAGCAGTTTATATTGGAGTAAGCCATGCACCGACGTACAAAAACTAGGGAAAATGTTTAAAAAATGTTGGGAGTCATTGGAGAGCAGCCAACCTGCATAGAATTTGAGGGGTATAATCCCTGAAAGCAAGGAAGTATAAAAAGTGATTGACACATTCATCTCATCTTCTCTTCCTGAGAGCATTTTCCAACTTGCAGCTTAGGGGAAGCACCCAACAAAGCATCAGTCTTACTGTCCTGCAGAGATAAGGGCCAAAAGTTGATCAGGGCTGCCAAGATGGCTGAGACTTGAGGGACAGAAATTCCTTCAGATTATTGGTTGACTTGTAAGCTGCACATACACACAGTGAAACTCCAAGAAACCCAGTGGAAAATAGCAACTAGGAGTTTAAAGAGCTGAACATTGATTATAGCAGCCACTTGATCTAAAAATAAAGAGGCCGGAGTTCAAGACTTATGAAAATGGAATAATCTGGGTAAATATATCGAACTTTTATGTGAGTCACCAGAAGGACCATGATCCTGAGAGAGGACCATGTCTTAAGATTATGTTTCATGACTTAGGAGAAAGAGCAAAATTACAATGGAATAACTCTAACATCTAAAACGAAGTTTTGACAGGGTCAAGGTGACATATTGGTACTTTATCCACCTGCCATGAAAATTTTTTACATTCTCAAGAAGAAATATAATGTCATGTAGAGACTCTAAAATTTCTACTTAGCAATGTCTGTGAGTAAAATTAAAATGTATAAAGAATATCAAATGTATAAATGAATAAAAAAATTTATGAGGCATGCTAAAATTCAAAATGACTAAAAACCAAGAGGAAAAAAGTAGATATTTTTGAGAAACCCACAGGTTTTTGTATATTGGAATTAACAGATGGGAAAATTAAAATAAATATGTTTAATATATTCACGATAACAGAGAAAAAATGGGTACAACATAGAAGAAGAAATAAAAGAATATCAACAGAGAATTGGAATCTACAAAAAGGAATCAGATTGGTATTCTATAAGCAAAAATTAAAATATCTGAAATGTGTACTCAGGGATGGGTTAAAAACAGCCTAGACACAGTAGAAGATAAGAGTAGTAAACTAAGGGAGATTGGTAGAAAATAACCAAATTGAGGTACAGACACAAAAAATAATGGAAGAACAAAAGAAGCAAAACAACAGAATAAAAAAGACATGGAATGCTGTCAAAAGTTTTATCAGAAGTGTAATTGAATCTCAGAAGGAGGGGAATAAATGAGAAAGAAGCAATATTTAAAGAAATATTGGCTCCGCAATTCCCAAATCTGATAAAATACATCAATTCACAGATTCTAGAAGCTTAGCACACTTCTAGAAAGAAAATTTTTTAAAAACAAGACATAAACAAACAACTACACTTATGCATATCATTGTCAAATGGCTGAATTAAAGACACACAAAAAGTCTTAAAAGCAGTCAGAGATAATAGACATGTTTTCTGCAAAGGAGGAACAATAAAACTGATGGTTGACTTTTCATCAAAAAAAGTCAAAAAGTAAGGGAACAATATTTTTGTTTTTTGTTTTTGGTGAGGCAGATCGGCCCTGAGCTAACATCTGCCAATCCTCCTCCTTTTTGCTGAGGAAGACTGGCCCTGGGCTAACATCCGTGCCCATCTTCCTCCACTTTATATGGGACGCCGCCACAGCATGGCTTGACAAGCGGTGCGTCGGTGCGCGCGGGGGATCCAAACCGGCAAACTCTGAGGCGCCGCAGCAGAGCGCGTGCACTTAACCGCTGTGCCACCAGGCCGGCCTCAGGGAATAATACTTTTTTTTTTTTTTTTTTTTTTGTGAGGAGGACCAGCCCTGAGCTAACATCTGCCAATCCTCCCCTTTTTTGCTGAGGAAGACTGGCCCTGGGCTAACATCCATGCCCATCTTCCTCTACTTTATATGGGACGCCGCCACAGCATGGCTTGACAAGCAGTGCGTAGGTGCGCGCCCGGGATCCGAACCGGTGAACCCCGGGCCGCCGCAGCGGAGCGCACGCACTTAACCGCTTGCGCCACCGGGCCGGCCCCAGGGAATAATACTTTTAAGTGATGAAGGAAAAATAATCTTCTATATTTGAATCATCACCTCCGAGAAAATTTTCAAAAACAGGAAAAGTTGTGCTAATGTGTTGCTAGCAGACCTGCTATAAGAAATACTGTAGAAAGTTCTTCAGACTGAAGATAAATGATCCCAGTGACAGTGAAGGGAATGAAGAGTACTAGTCCAGGTGTGCAAAAACGAGTAAACATAAACAATTATTAATAGAATAAAACAAAAACAACAATAATGCCTCATGGGCTTTACAACATATGCAAATTAAAAATAAATGACAAGGACAATAACAGTGCAAAGTGTGAAAAGGAGATAAATTGCCTTTGCTGTAGGATGTTTCCACACTTCAGTAAGTGGTAAAAGTACTAATTTAAGTAGACTGTACTAAGACAAGTATCCATATTGGAATCTCTAGGGTCGCCACTAAAAAAATTATATAAATATGTATAACTTAAAAGATTACAGAAAAGATAAAATGAAATAATAAAAACATATTTGATTAATCCAAAAGATAGCAAGAAAGGATAAATAAAGAAACAAAGAACAGATATGACACATAGAAAACAAATAGCTGATTTTTAGGCTTCAATACATTTACATCAGTAATTTTATCAAAAGTCAATAAAATAAATGCTCCAAATAAAAGATTGTCAGGCTGGACTTGAAAAAAGAGAGAGAGACCAAAATATATACTGCTTACAAGAGAAACACTTTATAAATACGGCCAAAGAAAAGTTAAAAGGAAAAGGATGGAAAATGATTATATCATGCAAAACAAAAACAAACCTTGCATAGTTATTTTGATATTATGCAAATTAGAACTTAAGGCAACAAGTACTACTGGATGTAAAAAGAGTCATTTTTTAATAATAAAAGAGTCAGAGTCACAACAAGACATAATAATACTAACATTGTATGTACCTAATATCGTAACTTCAAGTTGTATTAAGCAAAAGTTAACTGAACTAAAAGGAGAAATAGATAAATTCAATTCAAGAGCTGGCTATTTTAATATATCACTCTCAGTAATTGATAAAACAAGCAGATAAAAGATCAGTAAGGGTATAAAAGACTCAACGCAATTAACCATGTTGGCCAAATTTATATATGTCCAATATTTGCACAATATACATTCTTTATAAGTATATAAGTACACATGGAACATTTCCCAAAATAGACCATTTACCAAATTGATCATTTACTCATATAGATCATAGGCTGCTCCAAAAGAAAGTGTCAACAAATTTCAGAGGACTGAAATCATGTGGAGCACCTTATGTAACCACAGTGGAATTAAAGAAGAAATCAACAATAGCAAGATAACCAGATCTTCAACAAATGTTTGAAATTAAGCCATGCACTTCTAAATAATTTATGTGTTAAGGAAGAAATCATCATGGAAGTTAGATATACTTTTGAGCTGAATGAAAATATAACTTATGGAATGCAGTTGTAAAGCAGAACTTACAGGGAAATTTATAGATTTCAGTGCATAAACACATAAATTTTTGCTTAATCGCTAAATGTCCATTAAAACCATATTGAGATACAATTTAACCCTATCAGATTATTAAAAGCTAAAATGTCTCACAGCAGAACAATAAGAACTCTTATAAAAGTAATGATGTAGGTGTAAATTAAAACAATTACTTGAGGGGAAAAAGAGTAATATATTATTGAAGTTGTCTTTATTTTATAATCCAGGACTTGTGCTCAGATATGTATGGTAAAGGCCTATATGTTAGACATATACAAAAAAAAAAAACTACGTGTTTTCAAGAATTAGCAGCTTTACTGGTAATAGACCAATATGGAAGCATCCTAAATGTTCAACAACAGGGAAATGAACTGAATATGTAACGAAGTACCTTAACACACTGAAAAATAATGAACAAATGTTTGGTTATCAGCATGAATTATTCCCCAAAAAATAATGTTGAGTGAGAAAAACAAGTTGATGAAATATATATATTTCTATATTTTTCATCTATAGAATAATCCATATAATTAATCTATATATTTTATATATATACATTATTTTTCCAGTCTTCTAAGACACCTTTAGATATCTTCCAAGTTTTGTTTTCAGTCCATCTAAAACATATATGTGTGTATATATATATATATATGTATGTATATATATATACACACACACGTACACAATCTATCATTTATATAAGGTTGAAATATAAGGTTGAAAAAAGCAAACACTATTATGATTTAGGTATCTATCTATGTAACAAAAGGGTAATGAAATGCATGGGAATAATGAACACTGAATTTATGCTAGAGAGAGAGACATGCAATCTGGGAGTGATACCTGGGCCTCCAGAGTGCTAATAACATTTTATTTCTTGAATTATATAGTGGGTACACACAGGGTGCAAATTATACCAATCTTTATCTTTTTGTATTTTTACATATTATATAATACTTTTTAGACACATAATAAAAGTAAGCATCTCTAATTTTTTAATCAATAAATACATTGACATTTGTCCTTTAGTACAAATATCTCATTTTTTAGCTTAAAAATAAATTTATTTTCCTAAAATATATATTAAATTGTATCAAATTATCTCTTCAGTATTCGACGAGATGATGATTTAGTTTCTTTCTTTGTCTTCTGATTATACTTTAGACTACCTAAAATTTAACTATCCTCAAATTATTGTATTTAAATTTTTGGTAAAGTTGTCACAGTCATTCCATATACAGCTAGATTAAGCGACAATAATCTATTGTGTTTCTTCTGTTCTATTTTCAACGTTTTGATAGGAAAATGATGATGCCTTTATAAAATGAAGTAAAAATATTTTCACATTTTTCTAATCTTCAATAAACACCCAATAACTTATAATGTAATAAACGAATATTCATTCTGAGAATTCTTTATTTAAAATTTGATTTTAAGCGGTCCCTTTGCATAAATTTAAATTTATCATATAATGCTTCCATGACATAGTCTCAACATTGATAAATGTATAGGTCTCCTTTTTGTTTGTTGATCAGTAATTGACAAACCTTATTGCACCCATCACCTAAGATAAAGTTAAACAAGAAATTAGATCCACTTCTTTGTTCCTCCCTCCACTGGCCCCCACATGAGATACTACTCTCCTGCATTCTGTTTGTGAATTGCTTCAACATTATGGTTTTTAAAATCATGTCATTGTATTTCTATAAAATTTACTGCTTGGCTTTAATTCTTTTTCTCCTTATAAAAAGTTTTATGTTTTCTATAACTTTCCATAATTTACTTTCTTCAAACAGTGATATAATGAAAATATTTATGTGTATTCTTTACTATAGCTCTGTTCACCCAATTTGACTGCCGTATAATGTTCAATTGTGTGAGCATACTAAAATATATGTATCCAGTTGCTTACCAATTGCCATTTAGGTGATTTACTTTTAATACCTGAAGAAAATAAACTTGGAAAGCCATCTAGTCCCAGTATCATTTTTTATGATATATCTCAGATGATTTTTGTTAAGGCAATTTATGCTCATGTGTCTACTCTGATTTATATTTCTTACCGAGTTCACCTAAAAATACACATTAGTTTCATTCAAATTTACAAATCTGTCTGTATAGTACATTGGTTCACATACATTATTTTGTGAAAATTTGAAAATACTAGAATAAGCAAAAAAATAGAAACCAGCCATAACCATCCCATCTAGAGTTGCATCTTCTAAATTCATCAAGAAACATGTTGTTGCATATGCTTGTAGACATTTTTCTATCTACATATTTTTTCTTTGAAAAACCAAGTAAAAAGAGGCCGGCCCAGCGGCATAGTGGTTAAGTGTGCACGCTCTGCTTCGGCAGCCCAAGTGTCGCAGGTTCGGATCCTGGGCACGCCCTGACGCACCTCTTGTTGAGCCATGCTGTGGCGGCGTCCCATATAAAGAAGAGGAAGGTGGGCATGGATGTTAGCCCAGGGCCAGTCTTCCTCAGCAAAAAGAGGAGGATTGGCATTGGATGTTAGCTCAGGCTAGTCTTCCTCACCAAAAAAAAAAAAAAAAAAATCAAGTAAAAGGAAAAACGTTATTTTAAAACTCTTGTTTTAATCTTTTCCTATTAATACTGCTACAGTTTGTAATATTCATGACATCATAGGATTCAAGTGCATGGATGTATCACAGAGAAAAGAAAAGTATTAAAATTAGCAAGTTCTTTGATTACTAAAGCAGTTGAACAGTTTCATTTTGTCATCTCTATTTATTTTGTGAATGACATTGTCATAGCCTTCACTCATTTTCTTTTGTTATTTATGTTTTTAAATATTTAATGAATTTATATTTGAAGAATAGTATTACATTTTCATACATGTTGAAAATGTTTGCTGACTTGCCATTTAGCTTCTATCTAAATAGATATTTTATTATTCTTGTGGCACTTAACTTTATGTAGTTAAATGTGTACATAATTTTAGTTATGATTTCTGATTTTGGGATCTGACTTTAAAAAGTCTTCCCAGTTTGCTAAAATGTAAATATACAGTTACCCTTATGTTTACTTGTAGTGATTAAGTGTGCTGAGGAAGACAAGGATGTGTCTTGTTTAAGCTTTTATTCCATCAGAAATTCAATCTCCATTCTAAGTGTAACTCTGCCCCTCTCTGAAGTCTGCTGTTCGGTGTGTCAAAGAATAATGCCACTCCAACGCCAGATCCCTAAGTATAGTGGCTGCACCCTCCTAGGTCCTCAGTGCTGTTGCTCTTAAATACTACTGATGACAGAAAGAGTTTAGCTGGTAGGCTTCCAATTTTGCCATAGCCTGCTCTTATCTCTAGCTCCATTATGCCAGATTTTGAGGAGTTAAAGGGTTTCCACCATACTTTTTAATTAGGAATTCCTATTTTTTCTCTGCGATCTAGCACTGCAGACATTGGAAATAAATTCAACCTCCAAGTACTATACACATACATAGGTTTCAGTCCATTCGGGCTGCTATAACAAATATCACAGACTGGATAGTTTATAAACAACAGAAATTTATTGCTCACAGTTCTGGAGGCTGGAAGCTCCAGGCCAGCATGGTCCGGCGAGGGCCCTCTTCCAGATCACAGACTTCTGGCTGTATCGCCACATGCCAGAAAGTGTAAGGGATCTCTCCGAAGTGTCTTTTCTAAGACACTAATCCCATTCATGAGGGGTCCACCCTCATTCCCTAGCACTTCTCAAAGGCGCCACGTCTTAATACCATTGTCTTTGTGGGTTAGGATTTCAACTTATGAATTTCGGGGGGACATAAACATTCAGACCATAGCATTATATATAGCAGAATTTTTCAATGCTTTCCTTTGGACAGCCTCTAAACTGAGATATATACCACAGGAATATGCTGACGTTTAAATTCCTGTGGTTATGTCTATAGTAATTAATAAATGTCGTGTAAAATGCAATTGTCCTGCCTCTTTTTCCTCTCATTATATGCAAATGGAACAAGGGAGATTTTTAAGTGTGGCACTGAAATCATGAGAGAGACTAGAAACTAGAAGAGTATTTTAGATCAAGGGAAAGTTCTACAAGGATATAAAAATAAGCTCATGAATTCTCAGAGAGAAAAAAAGACAATGAAGGAATGTAGTGGAAAAGGGGAGGGAAGGGAAATATAGAGGGTTCAAGTAACTGTTTTAGAAAGATTTTGAAGTAACATTGACTATTTAAACTCTATAAATTGATGGAAAGGATAAAAGAATATAGACATATATAGCAACTGTCTTGATTTTGTAACTAATTTATGTAGGTTCAATATGCTTCAGGAACATAGATTTATATAAGAAGGCAAAAATAGAGTTTTTTATTGAATCTGAGCCAAGGAAGAAAATTCAGTTCCCACATGCTTATTGCCCCTATTATCTAGCACTCTGCAACAAGACAAGGCTCTTCTTCAGCATTTAAGAGTGATGAGTGATGTCTTTGTCCACGATGAAAGGAAAATCTCAGGCGGGCTCGGCAGCTTGCACAGCTCCCAGATTCATAAAGAGACCTTCAAGAGTCATATAGCAGTGGACTGATGTGGTCCGTGGAGGTGACAACTTGCCTGAGTTCACATGGAAAGTAAGCAGCCTTGGTAAGACTTAAATCCTGACCTTCTAAGAATAGTAATTCTATAGTATTCTTATGGCAGTTGAGTAGATAGGATTCTGCAGTTGAATAAACAAAGTTAAATAGTCTTTCTCAGTGATGTATTTAGGAAACGTCTTTAGGGATGAGCACTGCAAAATTCTTTAAGATGTGCACTCTAATATGCAATGTTTGTCAAACTTATTTGATCCCCTAGTCTGAGGTACATTTGGGTGAACTGATGTCAGCAGAACACTCTTTGGGAAGTTGTCTTTCTTTTTTTTTTTTTTTTGGTGAGGAAGGTTAGCCCTGAGCTAACATCTGTGCCTATCTTCCTCTACTCTATATGTGGGATGCCTGCCACAGCATAGCTTGATAAGTAGTGCATAGGTCTGTGCCCGGAATCTAAACCTGCAAACCTAGGCCACCGAAGAGCACGTGAACTTAACCACTACCATCAGTGGGCCAGCCCCTGGGAAGTCGTCTTAAAGTTCATGTGTGTCCTCCAATTAAAAGAGGGTGCTGCTCCTTACCTCATTTCCCAAGCCAGAAGAATATATTTCCCTTCTCATCCTATACCCAGGAATATAATGTGAGAAGCAGAGGGATTTGAGAGACTGAACATTTTATCTATATGAAAGACTAAATATAATCTTAAGGAACTGTTTTTGTTATAGGTTCAGACCAAATTTAATCTTGTTTGACATTTAGTTAATAGTTGTTCTGCAAATCAGAAGGTGAGAGCCTATAAGAAAGATTTTTTAGGGCCGGCCCCGTGGCTCAGCGTTGGGTGCGTGCGCTCCGCTGCTGGCAGCCCGGGTTCGGATCCCGGGCACGCACTGATGCACCGCTTCTCCAGCCATGCTGAGGCCGAATCCCATGTGCAGCAACTAGAAGGATGTGCAGCTATGGCATGCGGCTGTCTACTGGGGCTTTGGGGAAAAAAAAAAAGGAGGAGGATTGGCGGTGGATGTTGGCTCAGAGCCGGTCTTCCTCAGCAGAAGGAGGAGGATTGGCATGGATGTTAGCTCAGGGCTCATCTTCCTCACAAAATAAATAAATAAATAAATAAATAACTGTTTAAAAAAAAGAAAGATTTTTTAAAAAACTATTTTTTCTGAATATCTAAGTTGTGGTATGAGTTTATTTCTGACTACTACCCTTCTTCCTTCTTATGTATGTATATATTTAAAATTTCCCTTTGCATTTCTTTTCCCTTCTACTGAATATGGAATATATTTCCACTTAAGTTAACCAGAGTTAATATGAGTTGACACAACCAAAAATTCTTAACTGATAAAAAGTCACATTTTTATTCTTTAAAAAATAGTACTACAGACTTAATTTAACAACAGTTGTAACCACTTGGGCACCTTTCATATTTTTTAATGTATTTATCATCTGGAATATATGCACTCTCTTCTGACGTTCCTGAATTTCACTCTAAAATGTTCATTAAAAATGGAGGATGGATCTACTCATTTATTTAATCAAAAAGCCTTTGAGACTTGAATTACTGGTATAGTATCATGGATACTTCTCCCACCTTAATTCTTTTTTAAATTTTTCAATCATTCACATTCTTTTGCCTGTTTAAATGAAATATTTCTTTTTGCAAAGTCCACATTTTTCTTCCATTATCTGAACTCTATTCTAAAATCACACAGGTACTTCAGCTTATTTTTTATAGCAGATAACCATGTAAATATTAAAGAATATTAAATTACTACAAGGGTAAATTAGTTTATTGCAATATATTAGTTTTATTAAGTCTAGAACTATTTTATAATAGCAATTATTATTTATAATCTATGAATAAAATACAAAGTAATGAGAGTGGGACATTTTTTAAAATTTGAAACTCAATTTTAGAAAAGGTCCTAAAGACAAACAGCTTTAATATTCTGAACTGATTTTCTTACCAAGAGCAGTTTTGTATTTGTTTTCACTGTTTTTTATTAAATCCTATATCTTGATAGAAATCTACAATGAAAGCCATTTTTCTAGATAATATAGTACCGAGTTCAAAATACCTTTATAGTCTCCTAAATATAAGCTACGAAAATAACTTCAAATTTGTCTTCAGAAAGAACGTGGTCCTTAGACTTTGCAAGATGTGAGAAATACCAAACTTTTAGTAGTTTTTAGTGTCATAAGGAGAAAAATAGCTGAACATATCCAAAAAAGCCCCACGCTAAAATCGGGCAGCCTTTAATTATGTAGACTGCCATTTTTAAAGAGTTAGTGATGGAGGAAAAACACAATGTGCTTTGGAATTATATAGATCAGAGTTTAAATTGTGGGTATAACTTTTACTGTACTTTATATATTCTATGATGTACATCTTTTTTCACATTTTACAATCCCTGAACACAAGAAACATTCAATGATTGCTGTCTGCCAGTCATGATGTACTTGTTGCTTGTATATGAGCAAGCATCAAAAGTTTCCGAGTCAAAAGTAGCAGAATAGGTGTCTGTGGCTTGGAAAGCAAACTTGGATACAATAGTAGAATACATTTTAACTCTAGGGGCAAGGAATTGTGAGGAAGAGGAGAGATCAGCAGTGACTTGACATGTTTAGCAATAGCCATAGAAGAGTAGAACAATTCTATACACTTGCAAAGACAGCTTTAGACTTCAATATAAAAAGCTTTGAATTTTTTTATGGAATTCTTAAGAAATGCTGTTCCACTAACCTTCTAATGTTGCAGAATATTATAGAGCTACAGAGGACTGTAATGTGTTGAAAAACAGAGACATAGTTTATTCTGCATCAAAAGGTTGATTCAGAAGAGTTGACTCCGAATAGAAAGAAATGTTAGGAATATCTTACCCAATTCATTTCACTTATATTTTCCTTTTATATGTAAAACATAGATATATTAACATTTATATGTCAAATTAAGCCTAAAAGAGATCCTTCAGTAAGTGTACAATTCCAAGGGGGTGAAAGTATTGTGTCAGAATGTAATTAACAGCATCATTTTTAGTGGTATGTAGGATAACGGTGCATCTTCTAATCAATGCATCTTAGATTGGATAAAATACAGTGTTTGCTTTTTTACCTTGGTCAAAAAATTTTTTTATATTGCCTAAGCTTCAGTTTTCTTACTCATAGTATTTATGTGAAAATTAGAAATCTCATATCTTAAAAAAAATTTCCTCTCCTATGATATACCTCCAATACATAGTTCCTACTATTTTTATTGTTTATTAAAATGTGCACATTTCCCATTGAATAAATAGCTGGTACCCCTAAAACAATGAAAAAATAGATGACTATTCATGTGTCTTTTTCACTTGTACAATTACATAAATATACTGCTTATGATCCCTAGGATGGTTCCATATAATAAAAACCACGATGAACAGACTCTAAAATGGTCCCCATTCCTATATGATTGAATATCTCTACTTTAAGAAAAATAATAGCAGTATCAAAAACTACCTAGAAGTAGCCACAATTTTGGTGGGTAAACTATAATTTTAGTGTCAAATTTTTTTAAATATTAAGACAATTTTTGTTTGTTCTTTAAAAATAATCATATTGTTTCTTTGAATTGTTACTTATTTTCACATATTCAATAGGTAGTATTGATTATAATCTAGGTCTTTTTGCAATAAGATGAATTTCAAGTTTTTCTTTATATCAATCTTTGGACTTAGCTGCAGATTTCACCTTTGTGTTCTCAATTTGGATAATCAAAATTCAATGGCCAAGGATGAGTCTAGAAAAACATATTTATTGTTGAAAATAAATACATTATTGCCACAGAACAGGATTCATAAAAAATGACAACTGGCAATGTTACAACACTATAGATGAAAACACCCTTTAAAAACAACAAATTCCTCCTAGAAAAATTATCTAGCAAAAGTAGAGAATTATAAATTACAGAATTGTCTAGAAAGAATTTGTAATTAAAATTTTTATTCTTGCTAGCTGATTTAGCTAGCAAGGAATGGAAAGGATGAGGCAGCCATATTTATGACTCAATAAGAGTAATCTATTGGTATTCTATATTTATATATTAATATTTAATTCTCATATATTTTCCAAGAATACTTTAATTGAGTCACACACATGTCATTGGGGCACACCTTGAAGATCCTCGGAATCATTGGAGACTAAGGGTTGAATGGTCAACTTCCCACTTAGTATAGGTGTGAGTAAGTCTGCAAAATTGAGGATCTGATTATTACTATTATATTACTTATAGTCACTGGCTGGTAATTCCTGATAAAATTTAAATTATGCACATATCAAAGGATTCTGAATTGTCAAACTTTACACAGTTGAAGTAATTTTAACAATCATGAGGAGTTGCAGCAGCGCACCGTCTCTGATGTAAAGCAATGCCTGTCACCCCTTGCCCCCAATTCCCCTGTGTAAATATGAATCTATGTTTCCGTTGTGCCACATGGCAGAGAATATGAAAATACCCAGGTGGCCTTTGATACATTTCAAGTTGGAAAAGAGAGCATGTTGCCTGGGTAAGGAAGAGATGGAAAGAAATTAATACTAAGAGATTTTTTTTTTTAACTTAACATTCAAGCCATGCTTTTAATTTCCTCTTTTTAAAATAGACACTTATAGTTGCACTATAGAAAAGCAAACGCATAATAGAGGAAATTGGGAAAATAGAGAGACGAACAAAGAACCACCATCCACACATGATGTATTTTATAATTTTTTTTATTACTCTTTTTAAAGCTAGATGAGGCTACAGAATGAATTCGATATTATATCTTTTATTTTTTATTTTTTTCTTATTGGGGCAACATTGGTTTAGAACATTATATAAATTTCACGTGTACATCATTATATGTCAATTTCTGTATAGATTACATTATGTTCACTACCCAAAGACTAATTACAATCCATCACATACACATGTGCCTAATCGTCCCTTTCACCCCCTCCCCTTCCCATCTGGAATCACCAATCCAATCTCTTGTCTCTGATTGTTTGTTGTTGTTTTTATCTTCTACTTATGAGTGAGATCATATGAGATTTGACTTTCTCCTTCCGACTTATTTAGCTTAGTATAATACCCTCAAAGTCCATCCATGTGGTCACAAATGGCTGGAATTCCACGTTTGTTATGGCTGAGTAGTATTCCATTGTGTATATATACCACATCTTCTTTATCCATTCGTCCCTTGATGGGCACTTAGGTTGCTTCCAAGTCTTGGCTATTGTGAATAACGCTGCAATGAACACAGGGGTGCGT
>JAQQSS010002032.1:0-14243 GCA_028646465.1 Rhinoceros unicornis | reverse complement strand
TGTATTCTTCATTTCTGATTTTTTCTTTTTCATATCTTCCATTTCTTTGTTGACATTCTCACTGAGTTCATCTATTCTTCTCCCTACATCAGTGAGCATCCTTAACACTCTTAGTTTGAACTCTCTGTTGGGTAGGTTGCTCATTTCTGTTTCACTTAGTTCCTTTTCTGGAGTTTTGTCCTGTTCCCTTACTTGGAAAGTATTCCTTTGCCTCCTCATTTCACCTCTTTCCCTGTGCTTGTGTCTATGTATTAGGTAGGTCAGCTAAGTGTGCTGCTCTTGAATAGGTGACCTTATGTAAGTGGTGGCTTAGGAGGCCTGCAGTGTCCTTCCCTCAGTTCTCAATGTTCCAGGGGTGACCCCTATGTGGGCTATGTGTGTCCTTCTGTGGTGGCCTGTTTGCCCTCCCTGTAGGCGCCCAGGGAGGCCAAGTTATGCTCCTGGCCAGCTGTTGTAATGGGATTTATGGTTAATCTCTTGCCAGTGCCCTCTCTCCAGCAACACAATGCTTCCTGCCCTTTCCCATAATGCTTTGCAATCTCTGTACTTTTGTGCCTTTGTTTGTTTTTTGCCAAGAATGCTCTTTCTGTTTCTCAATGCCTACTTATCTTTCATATTTCCAATAAAATGAGACTTCTTCTCTGGAGCCTCCATTTATCAGAATTAAACCTTCCCTCTTCAGTGAAAGACCCCCATTGGGCCCTTTGCATTATTTTACTGATACTATTTAATAAAGTGTTTTTTAAAGTATGGTTTGTAATTCCATTTAATGTGTTATGAATCAATTTAGTAGATTGGTACCTGGCTTTAAAAAAGAAGAAGTAAAATAGAATGGAAAATATTAGCATGCATAGCATGTGGTAAGGGTAAGTATTATTTTGTAAAACTTCTCTTTCAATTATATATGAGTGTGTGTGTGTATTGAGCTACAATGTAAAATATGGGTTATTTTTGTTTTTGTTTTTGTTTTTTTTTTTTTACTACGGGTTGCATTAACAATAGTTTGACAAATGTGGATTTGTGAAATTCACATTTGTGTGGATTAGTACATTAAATTCTGTCTTTTTAATATGTCTGTGTTCTGTAATAGGCTATGAACATCTTGAGAGACTGAACCATCACATTCATCATTGTATCTCCCCACAATAAAGCCTAGCAGGGGGCCTGACACATGATAGGTTCTTTTTAAAAGTTGATGGTATTGTTGAATGAGGAAAGTGAGAGCTAGTAAAAGGATGTGACTGGGCAAAGGTAATGGAGATAGTACCACAACCAGGCCTCCTGACTTTTCTTATTTAATCTTCCTTATTAGAGACTTCAGCAAAATCGAGGTGCCTTATCTGGGTGATGCTGGCTGTACTTTGCCTCAGCCCAACCCAACCTGCCTGAAACTCTGATCAGTGAATAGTGTCACTATCAGTCATTTCACAAGCCAGAGATCTCAGAGTCTTTCTTCACTATTTCTCTCCAATGATCCACTCTCAATCCCTCACTAGACACTTACAATTGTTCACAAAATAATGTGCAGTTGATCTCAGAAATCGCTCTTTGATTTGACTTCTTTTCACCTGGACTGATGCTTCAGTTTCCTAAGTGGCTCATCTCACTCTCAGTCCCTCAGCCAAATTGCCCTCAGAGTGGATAGCCTTAAAAACAAGTCATTTTTTGTTGGGCCGGCCCCATGGTGTAATGGTTAAGTGCACGTGCTCTGCTGCTGGTGGCCTGGGTTTGGATCCCTGGCATGCACCGACTCACCACTTGTCAGGCCATGCTGTGGCAGCATCCCACATAAAGTGGAGGAAGATAGGCACAGATGTTAGCCCAGCGCCAGCCTTCCTCAGCAAAAAGAGGAGAATTGGCATGGATTTTAGCTTAGGGCTGATCTTCCTCACACATACACACACACAAAAAAGTCAGTTTTTATTCCTTTGTTTTAAAATTTCCATTGTTTTGCCAAGTTTGACTCCATCTTAGTCTGTCAGCCTTGTCTCCACTAATTTCCCACCCTACCCCCTCATTTACACTTCCTGTCCTCTAGGCTACATGCAGATCAAGAGGGGGTAGGAGGAGCATTTTTAAGAAAAAGCAATGCCCTGGCCCTGCTATCAGAGATTCTCATGTAACTAGTCTGGGGTGGGGCCTGGACATCAGTGTATTTTAAAAGCTCCCTAGGTGGTTCTAATGTACACCTAAGGTTCAGAACCACCCCTCTATTTCCCAACTTCTATTTCCCTAAAGTGCCTTGACATTTCAGGTCTCAATGGTTTTGCACTTACTGTTTCCTTTGCTTAATGAACTTCCTTTTATTACTTGGTCTTCAAGCCCCAGGAAAAATTTGTATCCTCTTTGAAACTTTCTCTGACTCCCTCAGGCAGCACTTTGTTCATTCCTCTCTTTTAGCAGGGATCACATTGTAATATTTAATTTACTCTCTGCTTCTTTCCAAGAAGAATTTGAGACTCACCACATTGTCTTGTCATGATCAGTTTACAAGCCTGTAGTTGTTACAGCATAGGTTCAGTTATTGTTATAGGAACTCAATTTAACACTGGGTTAAATAAGATAGAAGTTGATTTGTCTCTTACTTAATAGTCTAGGCTAGTAGTTCTCCACCAGGGGCAATTTTTGACCCCAGAAAATATTTGTATGGAGATGGTTCTCAGGGCAGGGGCTTCTCACGGGCATCTAGTGAGAAGAGGCCAGGGATGCTGAAAAAAGTTTTACAATGCACAAGATAAAAATTATCTGGCCAAAATGTCAATAAAGACACTGTTTAGTCATGATCAGTCTAGGGCTTGTAGGATGGCTCTACTTCATAAGCTCATTCTTCCATCTTTTTGCTCTGCCATCTATGCTGGTTTGCTGTCATCTGAATGGCTCACCAATATAGCTCACCCCCTAGAGAGAAGGGGGAAGAAGGATAAGAAAGAAGACACACCTTTTCTTTTTAAGGCATGATCTGAAAGTTGCACACATGAATTCTCACATCCTATTGCCACAAACATGATCACACAGTTATCCTAGCTATATAAGATGCTGGGAAGTGTAGTCTTTATTCTGTGTTGCTATGCGCCCTTCCAAAAACTTTATTATTGTGTAAGAAGGGAAGGCAGCTAGTACTTTCTGCCACAATAACTGTCTCTTTTACTAGATGGTAAATATCTCTAGGATGAGTACTCTATCTTATCCATCTCTAGATATCCAGAGTAACAACTAGGCCTAGTACCTGGAACCCAGTAGTTGCTCAGGAAAGGTTTGCTTAATGAAAGGCTTTTACCCAGTATTAGAAGGATTACTGGCCATCTGAAGACCTACCTTCAATTTCACTCTCAAAAATTTTCATGCTTACAGAACTACTTTATCACTTGCCTTCCTGATTCCCAGGACCCTAGTAGGTCAGCTGTGTGAGATTTATCATGACTCTATGACACTCATCCCCTAAATGTCTCCAGCTTTGAGTGTCACTTTGAAATGCCTTTTTTTGGTGCTGCTATCTCTGGCCAAAGAGAAAAACAATCACAGCCCAGAGCATCTCTTAGGATTATGGTGAAGTTTTATTTGTTGGTCCTGGGATAGCTATTTAGATCTCCTTTAAAATTTCATTTGGGCACTGTCACAGTCTGCCATTCCTCCTCACGTGACTTCCATTTATTTTATCTCAAGCAGAACATGGTCTATTAGAAATCATTCCAAAATGATTTTAATTACTTTATTATTTCTCATTTAATTGCTTATAATTTCACAAGTATGACAGACCTCTTGGAAGCTGGGGAGAAGAGGAAACAGTTGGGACAGCTAATTTAGCCTGAACTAGTCCTGTGCCACCACACACAAAGCCTCAGAGGCAAAGGAAGGGACTGTCTCTTAGTTCCACCTCACAAGCAGGCTCTCTCCAAGTTGAGTGCATGATAAAGTGAATGATCCCTCTCATGCTCTCCCTGGCTTTATCTCTTGCTTCTCAACCCAGTTCCTATCTCACTGAGTCCCTTCAATTTTCCCTCTGAATAATCTAGCCAATTTTACACAAACACTTTTTGGCTACCTCTTCCCAGTGTGAGCACCAAAATGGAAACTCATAAAATGGTTTCCAATGGACTGATTACCGTGCAACTATTTCCTCTATGAAAGCCAACAATGGGAACTGAAGCATGTTAAAATGGGAAAGACCCTCGACTGAGCTTCAAGGTCTCTAAGTTCTAACCTTGCCTTGGTCAATAAGTCAGAGTGATCTTGAACATGTCATTTCCCTTCTCTGCACTTCTGTTTCTCCATTTGTATAAATTGAAAGGGTTAGATTAGAAAATCCCTGAAAGTGTTTCCAGTTTTATTAGTCCTTTACATCAGTAAAATGTTTTCACATGTACAGTCTCAGTGGCTTTGAATGTGAATTCTGGAATCAAGCAAATCTGTATGAATCTAGGTCTCACCACTTCCTATCTGTGTGATCTGAGATCAGTTGTTTATTCTTTCTCTGCTTCAATTTCTCTTAGCCAGCAGCCTGCAGGGGAGTAGAATAGTGTGGGAAGCAGAGCCCTCGTCCCTCAAGTCCCGTGTCATTGAGGAACTCAGGTGGCCACCTGGATTTTCTTTCCAGTTTCACAGAGGATAGGAAGAGGGAGGTAGAAGTAGAGTGTCAGCCTGGGGCTCTCTCCTTCTCCCCCAAGGTCCCAGGGCAGTGGGTATCCCACTCTCCTCCTTTCATAACACAAGCCTCTCCCTTCATAGGAAAGAGAGAGGAATAGAGAGATTAAAAAGACAGGCATTTGTGTCCAGACAACCACTCTATCCTGCTATGTCACCTAGGGAAAAGCAAAAGACCTCTTTGTGCTTCAATTTCCTCCTTTGTAACACAAGGGGTTAGGACTAGAAATCTGTAAGGGCTCCATCTGGTTCTGGAAGTCTGAAGTTCCCAAAACCCCCCACTGCACTCTCCTTTCCCCTTACCAATTACTTTCCTAGAAATCTGTATTCCCATAACCCTGCAGGTCTCTCTGTCTGTTCCTAGCTAGCCTGGCCACCCCAGCCCTTGCCTTGGGGGCAGATGCAGCCTCCTGCCTCAGAAGGCTGAAGCCAGCTCCAAAACTGTCTTCCTTAAAGAGCACTAGTGATGATATCTGTGTTTGCTCTCTTTCCCCAAAGAACCCCTCACATCCCATCAGGATCCCTTCCCATATCCAAGCCAAAGAGAAATCAGTCTGAGAGAGAGAGTCCAGACTGGGATCCGGAAAGGAGGAAAGGGAAATGCGGCCCCATCAGGCGCTACCTCCCTAGCGCACTGCATCTCTTAACCCTAGGGCCAACAGTCAGTTAAAGACGTCCTCCTAGCTAGCTACACTAGCTTTGTCCCGGATCTGCACAGACACCTGCAATCCTCCAGGCTCCCTTCCTCCTTCCCATCCTCTTGTTGGGCTGTCCGGAACATCCTTTCTCCAGGCACAAACTTTGCTGCCTCCTCTCAACAGAGTGGCAGAAATTTGGGAGAGCCTCAGAAGAACTGAGCCGCACCTGTACGATTGCAGACTCCCCCAGTCAGAGGTTCGGTGTAGGGGCTCTCCAGAATGGACAGCTCACCCATCCCCAAGGATTTTCAGGGGCCTGGGAGGAGATAGGGTATCAGGCAAAGAGTGAGAGTCCCTGTGTGACCGCCTAGACTACACTTGTCCCAAGGAATAGCTGGGTATCTTCGAGGCTTTAGGAGAGGTCTCAGAGGAAGAGGCCAGCACTGGGCTGAAAGTACCAAGGGAGGGAAGGGGCGGTAGGACCAGAATTCAGAGGTGAGAAGTCAGAGGACACAGTTTAGATTTCTGACGTGAACCCTTGATCCCCACGCCCTGTCTTTTCCATTGGACCGGAGGAGTGAGAGAACACACGAGGGAGCTAGAGCTCCGTGCTGCCCTCTGTATCCCATAATGCTGGAGCGGCACTATGACCATTGTGCCCTGGCTGCCTTTGCCTCCAGCTTCCTGCTTGCTCACCTGCTCTGGACTCCAGGTAGGCGGTGGGACATTTCACAGCTAAAAGAACGACGCGTACCCTCCCGGTGTTCCAATCCCGCGGCTCCCACAGGAGAGGTCAGATCAGGGGTGCCAGAGTAAGAATGAGGGCTCTTCATTGGCCTGTGGCTTGTTAGGAGGACCTGTGAGCCCAGCTCTGCAACCAACTATGGCTGGAAGCTACTGGGGTCAATGGTGGGTGAGGGAAGAGAAATAATCCCAAGTGCACGGGGCTGGGAGCCCCAAGGTGAGGGTGGGGAAGCTTGTAACAAGGAATTTTCACACAGTGTTTGGCAGTTGTTGACTGACTTTCTTTACAAGGAATACACATTTGCTGCAAAAGATTGATAAAATTCCCTGCGGAGAGTGATACCTTCATTTATTCCAGGCTACAGAGCATTACCTTTCCCCTTTGTCTTCCCACCATAACTGCAGGTGGGCACTGACATTTCTATAGAGCCCCTAGGCAGACTGCAAACTATATCTCCAAAATTAAGTCCATAAAATTTGAGGAACTGAACAATTAAAGGAAAAAGACACATTTATAATCATTCTCTGACCTTTGGAATGTAAGTAGAGAAAAGAAAAGCAAAAAGGGAGAGACAGTTGTCCCGGATTCAGTTTGGTTTCTTTTCTGGACGCAGTTATTTCAAATGTGTTGCCGTTTATAACTGCTGAAGCTTTTTCTGTCCTCAGTGTGTTTTAAATTATACTTTAAAAAATCCAGAAAAACAACAAAACAAAAACAAAGAAAGCTTCAACTAAATTCAGGAGTCACGATTTGGGTCGGCCTTGGTATTCTTTCCAGTAAAGGAGAGGCAGGTGAAGTGACCCTCTGGTAGATGCCACCTGTTGCTATGGGTAGCGAATGCCTTCTCAGCCTGGAAACCCTAGAGGGTCCTCAAACTTT
This sequence comes from Rhinoceros unicornis, assembly GCA_028646465.1. Classification (NCBI taxonomy): domain Eukaryota; kingdom Metazoa; phylum Chordata; class Mammalia; order Perissodactyla; family Rhinocerotidae; genus Rhinoceros; species Rhinoceros unicornis. The sequence goes on along the minus strand of JAQQSS010002032.1, from coordinate 7,340 downwards.
TGGTGGGGTGCCAAATGTGTGAAGACACCAGGAGGACTGTAACACAGCACTTGTCCCTGCGTTTGCTGGAGTCTGGAGGTGGTTTGCTCTTGAGACTTTAAAGTATTCAGAAAAGCTCAGAGCCAAACTTTTCACCCACAGTCCTCCAGCCAATTCCCACAATGGTGTGGACTAGGCAGTGGGCACTAGACACAACTGGAAAATGTAAGTAGCTTACCTTTTAGTTGCCACCTGCATTTTCCTTCATCAACCAGTTTTCTGTTCTTGGAGTTTCAATACTCCTCTTTTCCAGGCTCTGTGTTGAATGTAACCTTTACATCACAAGTGACAATCTAGGGTTGTCACTGTGTGTTTTTTGATAAAATTATTTCAACTCTTTGGACTTCTACAGGTCCCTTGAGATCATTCATTCCAACATAATGGGAGTGATAATACATCATGTGTTATTCACTGAACTCTACTTAAGATGTCTGTGGTAGAGTGCAAAGAGAGGTACGTACCTAAACAACTAGTCTTTGGTCTTGGCTCAACCACAAATCTACTGTGTGGTCTTCTTCTCTCTGAGCCTCAGTTCTTTATTGTAAAAGAAAGGGAAAGACTCTTGTTTGGCTTTCATCTTCTTTGTCTAGAAGAAAGAGAGCATCAGATTACAAAGAATAAACCAAATATTGATAGGAAGGAGATGACATTTGCAGTGGATTAGAGATGGAAAGATAGCATCTTACTGCTGGAATTGGGTGCAAATCTCCCAGCTATAAGAATGGTTTCCCTGGGCACTGAGAAAGCATGTGAATGTAACTGCCAAACCTCTGAAAACAGTCACTAAGTAGTCACAGAAATGTCACATATCTAGAGATAGCCAGCTGTAGTCTTTATTTCAAAAAGAAGGAAAAGTATTACAAAACCTGTGCTCTTGATGTTGCTTTTTGGCAAGAATCTAGAATTAATTATCTACAAGTTGATTTTGGAAGCTTTTAGAAGAAGAGTCCATAATCATTAGACCTGGTATAGGTTCACTGGAGGTAGGACTGGCCAGAATAACTCAGTTTCTTTTTGTAATAGGATTTCTGGAATGGAAACAAAGGGTATTGAATTTTGAGGCCTCACAAGGCATTGAGTACAGTGTCTTTTCCTGATGAAGAAATATGGAGGCTAGATCTAGGGGAATTTGTAAATGTTTGGAATGACCTCTGAACTGCTGGTTAGAGGGTCCACAGAAAATACACTTTTAGAGTGGTTATGAGTCTGGAGGACAATTTCCAAAGGAGGACAAAAAAGCTTGGCTTTGGCTTCATTTTCTTCAATATTTTTGTGCTTGAGTAGGAGGATGATATTAATGGCACAATAAACAAATATTCAAGTAAGAAGAAGGGAGATCTAGTCAGCTATAGAACTGGAATCCAAAAGAGAAATAAGAATTTTAATAAGAAAAGCTTTAAATGCAAGCTCTTGCCTTTGGGTGTTTCTCCCCCAAAAATGAGAGAAAGGGAAAATAAAACCTTTAAGAAAAGAATGAGGAAGCCCTGGCTTATAGACACATACTTGTGAAAGACAAGAGGTAAATGTTTTTGAACCTATATTATATTCTTGACTTATATTGAACTTATAGGCAAGAAAAAACATATTTTGATTTTAGATGATCTTCACAGAGATAGTATCCAGACCCAGAAAGGCTCAGAAAAACCTAGAAAGTTTCCACTTTCTTCTTCACTGGTCAGACTACACCTGGTGTACTACAGCCTGACTTTGGGCTCCACATTTTCAGAGGGACACTGACAGAGTCCAATGTTTTCAGAAGAGATTAAACAGGATGGAAATAGTCCTTCAAATTTTGTCAGATAAGGAACAAAGGATATAGGGACATTTAGCTGGGAGAAGAAAAGGCTCTTGGAGATGGAGTAGGAAGGGGGTATGAAAACTGTCTACAAGTTTCTGAAGGGCATTTTCCCACACAAGAACATTCTAACCATTTCAGCTGCTGCAAATGAAATGGGCTAACTTGGTTGCCAGAGAGTTCTCTATCACTGGGAATATTCATACAGGAGTGGTAAATAGAAAGAATAAAGCTTTCCCCCTCTTTCCTGTACTAGTTCTGTGAATACTTGAAGACATCTCACTACGCTGAGCTCAACTAGCCCAGGCCCTTCAATTCTTTTTCATATAACATAGTTCTGGATCCTTTCTCTGTCTCAATCATCCTTCTCTGGAGATAACATATTTATAGCTCACTTAAATTAGGGAGCAAGAAACTCCAGCTAAGGAAAAAGCAAAAAATATCCTTTTTACCTGGTGAAATTGTCAGTCCATGCTAGGCTCTCTGGCAATGATGTGGAAGAGTAAAAGTGGAAACAATTGGAGTAAAACAGATCTGAGAGAAGGTCTATGGGGTCTCAAATAGATTTCATATATGTTAGTCGAGGATTCTGTGATCCCAGGAAATATCATTTGCTATATATGTAGAGAGTTAGAGTTTGCTAAGGCTCTAAGGCGGGATAGAAGTTGCTAAGTAAAACTAGCTGAAACCTGATCATAGTGATTTGATGAGCAAAAAATTGTGGTGCCTGCAGGAAGGATACCACAATGTACCTGAGTCTCTGCTATTTCAAAAGGCCAACTTGGATGTTAGCTGGTTCTCAAAGGTAAGTGTTATCTTCATGGTTGTAGGCTGAACCATCTGAATTATGGTGGAAGATATCTGTCTCTAATTGGAAATCTTTTGAAAAATCAAGTAGTTTCCTCTATTGAGTCTAATGAGCCTCTTACCTAAAGAGGGAGAAAAAAGCTGGAATCTTCAAGATTCAGCTGAAATTAAGTTCCGGGACTTCCTGCCTTTCTGTCAGGGCCGCAAAAGGACAGGACACTGAGTCTCTGAAGGGCAAATGGAGTGGAGGCAGAGGCTTGGTGATTGGAATGGTGAGGTGTTCAGGGTCCATTGCTTCTTCTTTGTGTTTGGTAGCCCACGTTTTCTGTTTTGAAGTCTTTCCACAACTTTGTAGAGGTTCCCTCAATTTCTATGAGCTTTCCTGCTGTCCTCCCTTTCTGCCTTTCTGTAAAATGGAGATATACAGATGGCCTGAGGCACCCAATTATCAGCATTCCACACATCTGGGATGTAAACAGCTTCTCGGATTGATCCTGTTGTTTTTGTCATCAGGTCAGAATGTTGAACTGTGCATTGCTGCCCTCTAGGGTTTCAGGGAGCATGATGGGGAGAGGCCAAGTAAGTCAGCTTTTGATTTCTGTATCTGCACCCCCTTCAACCAGAGCAGCTATACTCTTATTTATTTTATTTATTGAGTTTAGAGTAGAAGGTCACTTGAAGTGATGATCCAACTGCTAAAATTAAAAAGAAAATAAATAGAAGCACACTGGACTAGATGATCTTAAGGGCTTTCCAATTTCTGAGAGTCTACGAGTCTCAGACATCACTCTCAGGGAAGTTGAAATTCCCAAGGAGCAGGGAATCTTATGAAGTTAATCCTACCTTTCCCTTTCCTAAGTTGATAATGTACTATACCCTGGAGACCTGGGCACAGCCCCTTCAAAGAGTAAGGTTCCAACTTACCGACTTCATATTTAAAGTGCCACCAATGTTCTTGCAGCCATCTAGGAGCCAAACACTTGTTCTGGAATCCTGGGACCAAATATTTGGATTCTTTGTCCCGCCAATAGAATCATATGGCCACAGACAATCAGAGCTGCAAGGTCACCCTTAGGGTGACCATAATCCCAGGTGTCCAGTACAGTCCAGTGTCATCTGTTGTTACACAGTGATTGTTAGCAGTTTCTCAGTTTTGATGATAAATTATATAGTCATCCCACTTTGAAGCCCACTGGTTCCACCTCCTTGGGTTACAGTCAGGAAACTGGAAGGCTGCAGAGGGGAAGAGACTTGCCCAAAGTCACATAGTAACTTAATGGCATCTCTGGAAATCTAGCTAGAATCATCCACCTGATACTTAGTACCATGGCATTGATCTGGTAAAACAAATATTTTCTTTTAATTTGTTTCAAAGAATTTCCCAGCAGGCACTCACACCCCTAGTTCCCAGTACTACTATGCAAATTCCTCAGGCCCCGTCTGAACATATGTTGTTTCCTAGCTGTACTTTTCCAAAGATTATCATAACAAAGACATAGGCAAAGAGCTCTCTGTTTTCTACTTTCAGGATTTCTCAAATGATTAAATAGGGGCAGAGTTTCTTGGTGCTGGCAGCACCAGTGAGTCTGGACACTGTAAAGGTCTCTCTTCGATGGAGACTGCATTTCCTCACTTCTGTGTGGAGTCCAGCTCCCTTTCTGGTGAGATGAGCTACTCCATATCAGCCTCATGGAACAATAGACTCTCCTGACTAGAGAGAAGAGCCTGTGAAGAACATTTAAAACTTGGTCGTTCCTTTATCTCACTATCATACCTTCTTGCCAAGTAGTTGTCCAGTTTCCGCTTGTACGTCACTAGCTTAGGAGATAATTTGTTCTAGCTTAGGAAAACTCTGGCTATTAAAAGTTCTTCCTTATGTTCAACTTAAATTTTTTCTCCTTGTGACTACCACCCACTAATCTTAAATCTAAACCTGCACTTTGGGCCATGCAGAACATAATTGACTTCACTTTCCCATAATATGCCTGCAGAAATCTGAATATGAAAGGAAGTTAACATTTACTAAGTGTCTACTATATGCCAGATACTGTTTTAAACACTTTACCTTACTAACTCGTTTAATCCTCACAACAATTCTCACGGAAGTATTATTATTTTCCTTATTACATGTTAGGAAACTGAGACACAAAGGAGCAGAGTGACTTGCCCAAGACACACAGCTTATAAGTGGTAGACATAATTTGAACTAAGCAACCTAGCTCATGTTCTTAACCATGTTCTAACTCATGTTCCTAACCATTAGGCTGCACTGTTGGGATCATCTCTTGGTCCTCCTGGACACCTTACATCCTTCTCCACCTTGCTTTTCTTTCTCCTAATAAAATGAGCTTAGGCTTGAAACTCTATTGGATCCGATCTCCCCCTCCTCCAATAATTAACAATAAAGCCTTTTGCATGGGAAGGAGACTTTGAAAGCTGTGGCTGGACCACTATAGCAGTGATAAGAGGGAGGGCTGAACAGGATGGAGAAGATTCTTACCTCTGGGAGGCGAACTTGTTTCCCTTTGTTGTTCCCTTGGCTCTTTCCAACCTTGGGACAGCCGCTGGCCACAGACAGATCCAAATTTGGCCCCACTAAATTTGGCTGCCACTTCTGGATGAGAAGGAAATCAATGGATTTGAAGTCTGTTTTCAGATCCTACCCACTTTAGCTTTGCTTCTCCAGATAGGTTTCCTTAGATCTTCCTGTGTTCTTTCATAACTGTGGGAAAGACACAGTCAAGGAAGTAAACAAGGAGGTTGCCCATAATCAGAGATTGTTCAAGAAAACAGATCAAGGTGGTGTGACCCTTGCATTATATGGCCAATTTTCTCTTCCTCTCTCTTCTTGTCTCATCCCCAGTGCCTCTTACACAAGGAATTACAGCAATTTCTGCTGTTGCCACTCTTCCTCTCTTTTCCTGTGAAAACTCCCAGGCCCCCTTCATTCAGGCTGCATTGATGGTGCAAAGAGTACTGTTTTGGGATCCAAATAACCTGATTCTGGGCCCAGCTTTGCTATGGACTCACTGTGTGATGTGGAAGTGTCTGTTGCTGTCTCTGAGCCTCTGTATCATTATCTGTAAAAATGGAAGAATTGAACTAGAGACCATCTTTGAAATGTCCTGCTGCTTTGAAACACTGAGTTCTCATCTATATTTCTCTCTCATCTTTATCATTCAGTATTCCCTTTTCTCCTTCTATTTCTTTCTCCTGAATTTCTAATGTTATGATAAGAAAGCACCATCTGCTTTAGAATCAGAATTGAAGACTTACCCAGTCTTCATGGGTGAAGGAAATTTCAAACAGTTGTGTTTTACACAACACCATTTTAAGTATTTCTTTAGACACCTATCCCCATGACCAGATTCAGTGAAAGCAAATCATATACAATTCATGGGCATTGTAGTGTACAGTTTTCTAACTATTCCCTGGGTGTGCATGTGTGTAGTTATATAGATGTCATATAAATAAGTGGGATAATTTATACATAATCTTTCAATAACAGGTATGTGTTACAGGCAATGTATTAAATCTGACATAGTAAACATTTAATGAGCAGGGTTTAGAATGGCTACATGTAATCACTAGAAAATATTTAGGAATTTTCATAAAGCCTACATTTTATATTCAAACTGGGTATGTGTTAGAGGCAGAAAGAATTGTGATTTTATTAGGGAATATAATCACTCGTTGGCATTAAACATGTTAGATTATAAGAATGGAAAATGGTAGAAATTAAAAGTAGTAGTATCATATAAGTAGATACAAGAATTTTAAGCAGGCATAGAAAATGAAAATTTTTCTCAGGTACAAAAATGGTGGAGACATTTATTAGCAATGGATCCAATAGTATGTGGAATTCTTTTAAAATGTCATGTTAAAGTTGAAGCAGGGGTTATATTTATTCTAATTTTCCTAAGGGATAGAAATATGATGATGAAATGGCTGGAAATGGAGGATAATAATGTGACGGGCTTATCTGGGTCTACTTTGTTCCCCAAAAATGCAAGTTTAGGGGATGAGAGAAGTTTAGATATTTGCTTTCTTAGGCTACAGGATAGAACAGTTGGCAATAAAAACTTCACTTTTTTGACTTTTTAAATTCAATTTTACCTGAGGTAAAATGTACATATGTTAAACACAGCCATTTAAAGTATACGGTTTGATAAGTTTTGACAAGTGTGTACACCTGTATAGCCACCACCACCACCACCACAATAGAGATATAAATGATTTTCATCATCCCAGAAATTTCCTTTGTGCCCTTTTATAGTGAGTTCCTTCTTCCGCCTCCAGCGAACTGATCTGTGTTCTGTTTCTAGAGCTTAGTTTTCCCTGTTCTGGAGTTACATATAAGTGGAATCATAGAGTTTGTATTCTTTTGTGTCTGGGTTCTTTTGCTGAGGAGGTTTTCTTTTTCTTTCTTTTTTTTTTTTTTATTGATGTTTTAATGGTTTCTAACATTGTGAGATTTTGGGTTGTACAATTTTGTTTGTCCATCACCATATATATGACTCCCTTCACTCCTTGTGCCCACTTGTTTGTCCATCACCATTTATATGACTCCCTTCACCCCTTGTGCCCACACCCCCCCCCACTGCCCCTGGTAACCACAGTCCAGTTTTCTCTGTCCATGTGTTGGTTTATATTCCACATATGAGTGAGATCATACAGTGTTTGTCTTTCTCTTTCTGGC